>SJYV01045608.1:196035-212589 GCA_006410875.1 Neotragus pygmaeus | reverse complement strand
TCCTCTGTCCATGGGATTCTCCAGGCAAGAATACTGGAGTGGGTTGCCATCCCCTCCTCCAGGGGATCTTCCTGACCCGGGGATCAAACCCGTGTCCCTTATATCTTCTTATTTTTCAGGCGGGTTCTTTATCACTAGTGCAGAAGTAATAAGAGTAAGTAAATCCAAATAAAATCAGGCTGAAAAATTAAAATATGGCCTGATTTCCTTACTTGTTTCCAATAATAATTTAAGACTTTTAAGTCTATTGATTTCATCCTTGCAGTTTGTTTTGTCAGTTGAGACAAAAGGCACAAATCTTATTGGGCAACAGGGGATATTCTCTGGGACCAAGGGATGGGAACTCAGGTGAAAAGTGAAAGTCGCTCAATTGTGTCCGACTCTTTCCGACCCCATGGACTATATAGTCCATGGAATTCTCTAGGCAAGAATAGTGGAGTGAGTAGCCTTTCCCTTCTCTAGGGGATCTTCCCAACCCAGGGATCAAACCCAGGTCTCCCGCATTGCAGGCAGATTCTTTACCANCCATGGACTATATAGTCCATGGAATTCTCTAGGCAAGAATAGTGGAGTGAGTAGCCTTTCCCTTCTCTAGGGGATCTTCCCAACCCAGGGATCAAACCCAGGTCTCCCGCATTGCAGGCAGATTCTTTACCAACTGAGCTATCAGGAAACTATCAGGGGAACTCAGGAGTCCCTATCAATCAGTAAGAAAGTTAGAGGATCAGAGCTACAAAATATCTTTATATCTTCAAACTCTGCAACTAAAGATGTCTGGAGAGCCTGGAGGAACTTGGGACAAAGTGGACACAATAATTGCTTCATTTGTCTTCACTCCTCCCCTTTCCTCTCCTCCTTGACAACAGACTGGCTTTGTCAAAGAGGAAGATCATATGTGGATATTCCTGTTTTTTATACACTTCTTCTCCCTCAACCAGGAGCAAATTCTTCTGTCCTCTAGGAGAGGACTGTCAATGTCTGGAGTATTTTTGGTTGTAACAATTGGGGTGATGCTACTAGCGTGTAATTGATGGAGGCCAGGGATATTGCTATACATCCTAAAGCCCTCTTACAAGGAATTATCTGACCCAAAGTGCCAGTAGTTCTAAAGTTGAGAAACAATGTTCTCCATTATCTGGCATTCTCACTGTGCCCAGTGCTAATGCTGAATGCCCCTTATGCCTAATTAAATTCATCTTCATAACAATCTCTGAAGTGGACCTTGCATTATCTTCATTTTACAGATGAAGACAATCGAGGCTTACAGAATTTAAGTCATTTGTCCAAGGTCACACAGCCCATGAGTTACAGAGCCTGTCTCCAAGCCCAGTTAAGCCTGCCTCAGAACCCACATACTGCTGTCTTTCACAATTGCCAGCCTTCCCTTAACAGATCATTCTGCTAGCCACAGACACTACTCACTCCCAGAAAGTGATTCCAGGCAGGGACATGTTTAGATAATTCATTTATTCACATTTAAAAAGTCATAAGTCAGGTTGCTCAGTCGTATCCAACTCTTTGCGACCCCAAGGACTATAGCCCACCAGGCTCCTCCGTCCATGGGATTTTCCAGGCAAGAATACTGGAGTGGGTTGCCATNGACTATGCCAAAGTCTTTGACTGTGTGGATCACAATATACTGTGGAAAATTCTGAAAGAGAGGGGAATACCAGACCACCTGACCTGCCTCTTGAGAAATCTGTGTGCAGATTAAGAAGCAACAGTTAGAACTGGACATGGAACAACAAACTGGTTCCAAATAGGAAAAGGGGTCCATCAAGACTGTATATTGTCACCCTGCTTATTTAACTTCTATGCAGAGTACATCATGAGAAACGCTGGGCTGTAGGAAGCACAGGCTGGAATCAACATTGCCAGGAGAAATATCAATAACCTCAGATATGCAGATGACACCATCTTTATGGCAGAAGGTAAAGAAGAACTAAAGAGCCTCTTGATGAAAGTGAAAGAGGAGAGTGAAAAAGTTGGCTTAAAGCTCAACATTCAGAAAACAAAGATCATTGCATCTGGTCCCATCACTTCATGGCAAATAGATGAAGAAACAGTGGAAACATTGGCAGACTTTATTTTGGGGGGGCTTCAAAATCACTGCATATTGTGATTGCAGCCATTAAATTAAAAGATGCTTACTCCTTGGAAGAAAAGTTATGACCATCCTAGACAGCATATTAAAAAGCAGAGACATTACTTTGCAAGCAAAGTTTCCTCTAGTCAAAGTTATGGTTTTTCCAGTAGTCACATATGGATGTGAGAGTTGTATATAAAGAAAGCTGAGTGCTGAAGAATTGATACTCTTGAACTGTGGTGTTGGAAAAGACTCTTGTGAGTCTCCTTGACTGCACAGAGATCTAAGGAATCCATCATAATGGAAATCAGTCCTGAATATTCATTGGAAGGATTATGTTGAAGCTGAAACTCCAATACTTTGGCCACCTGATGCAAAGAGCTGAGTCATTTGAATGGCCCCTGATGCTGGGCAAGATTGAAGGCAAGAGGAGAAGGGGTCAACAGAAGATGAGATGGTTGGATGGCATCACTGACTCAGTGGGCATGAGTTTGAGTAAACTCCGGGAGTTTGTGATGGATGGGGAGGCCTGGCGTGCTACAGTCCATGGGGTCAGACAACTGAGCGACTGAACTGAACTGAACTTAGAGATGTACCCTTGAGTCTACTTTTATTCTTTTCTGTTTCCTCTCCTCCATCTCAGTAAATTTTTACCCAATATTCAGATCAAAACCTTTCTCTTCTTGCCTCAAACTTATACCCATTCATCATCATTCAAATGTCCAAACCATTTAAACATGCTGAATGTGTGCATTTGGAGCCAGCATTGGCATCAGAGCCTTCGGGTTCACCTGGGATCACGGATGTCCTTGGATCTTTGAACTGGCTTTGGTGTGGGCTGGGAGCCACATCTAGGCATCAGTGAGTTCAGAAGTTAAGGTGAAAGGACAGGTGTCAATAGACACCAGACAGCAAACACTGATAGCATGATGCTGACAGATGGGTGCACACAGACAAGAGTTCACAGCTCATTTCTGGAACACTGAATGAAGACAGAAGAGCGTTGATGGAGGAAATAGCAAAGGAAACCACAGCCCAGAGGAAACCACAACTAGATGAGGAGCCACAGTTGGGGGTGGGGACGGGAAACGTGGAAGAGACTGCTCTGCCTGTAGAATTTGGAACAGGCCCAGGGCTTGACACTCAGGGGCAAGAGAGAAGAATGGGGCTGAAAACCAAGCACTGTCTGAAGATCTGCGTACAGGATGGTCAGCATTCCTCTGCCCCATCCCAGTCTGTGCACAGAGCTGCCAGGACTCTCTGCCCTGGGCACAGAGGAATGCACCCAGTTACGGAAGGAATTGGGCAGTTGGTGTGCAGACCCAGAGTACAGGCTACTCTTGCTGGGATGCGGCTGTAGAGGAGAGGGGAGCGGAGCCCTAACTTAGCCTCAGGTGCTTCTCTGCCCAATCCTGCTGAGGACAGTTCAAGTCAGCCGTGCTCCAGTCCTGGAGTTTACATCAGCATTGAGGGGCTCACTGGAGATGAGAGAAAACTTGTAACGTGAAAGAAAGCAACCAGAATTCTAAAGACAGACAGAAAGGCAGAGACAGAAACTTATCTCAGAAGAAGCAGGGGAAATTCAGAGAACAAGAGGGTATAGAACAGAATGTAACAGAAAATCCCTTCAATCAGTATCCTCGAGCTTTCTTGGTGGCTCAGGCAGGAAAGACTCCCCTTGCAAGGCAGGATACCTGGGTTTGATCCCTGGGTTGGGAAGATCTTCTAGAGAAGTGAATGGCTACCCATTCCAGTTTTCTCGCCTGAAGAATCCCACAGACAGAAGAGCCTGGAGGGCTACAGTCAGTGGGGTTGAAAAGAGTCAGACAGGGCAGCAATTAAGCATGATCAGTATCCTCAGAGATGTTTTAGAAAATATTGCATCCATAGATCAAAAGAATGGCACAGTGAAAAATGAGTCGTGAACATACCCACAACAAAAGCCTCTGGGGTTATGTTTCACAAAATATAAAGTAATTAACATAGATGGAAAATAATGTTTAGGACATTTCAGAGACCACAGAGAGAAAGAGGAGACAGAAAATATGACAGAAACAGTCAGAGATAGAAAATTAAACCAGGATTAATCCAGATATAATGCCTAACTATTAGGAAATCCAGAGAGAGAGAAAGATGCCAAAACAGAGAGGGAGAAAAATAGAGAGGGAGCCAGAAAGTGAAGAAACAGGATGAAGAGAAGGAGGAGGAGGAAGAGGAGGGGAGAGAGGGAAAGGAGGACATAAAGTGAAGGTTAGAAAATTATCAAACAGTTGAAACATTTCCAAGAGCTGAGGAAAGATGCAGTCTTGAGACTGAAAGAGGCATTGAGAATAACACCACTTTGAAGAGTGACTTGAATTACAAGTTACTTGAATTACTCCAGTAATTCCTGGAGCTGACTGTTCCCCCACCCAGTAATTTCCCTTTTGAGTCTGTCCTCCTGTGCAGAGCTTCCATACACTAGCATATGATGTGCCCCAAGTTGAATGCAGATGTATGGGGTTTGGGTATGTTCTGAGGTGTCCCCTGATGGCTGAGCAGGGTGGGGGTGGTCAGGATTGCTGTCATCAGCACATCCTGCAGGAGCAGTGCCATCCGGTGCTGATTCCAATCTGCCACACCAGTAGGGCTGTGTCCGGTGTGTGATGTGACGTGGGAAGGTTGGGAACCTTTGGCTCAACATAGAACATATAGGGAGCCTATATGGTGATGTTTGTGGAAGCAAAATAAATGGGAATAGCCTAAATATCTACCAATGGAAAAGAGGACTAAAAACTAATGTATTTGCTGTGCAAACTATTATATATAGGATGGATAAACAACCAGATCCTACTGTATAACACAGGGAACCATATTCAATGTCCTGCAATAAACCATAATGGAAAGGAATGTGAAAAAGAATATATATATATATGTGTGTGTGTGTGTGTGTGTGTGATATATATATATATATACACATATATATGTATATACTTTGCTAAACACCAGAAACTAACACATTAGAAATCAACTATACTTCAATAAAATAATTTTTTTTAAAGTAATACATTTGATCATACAAAGAACATCACACAATATAAAAACTTGCACTGAACTACACGTATCTGCACAATCAAGTCTGAAAACAAAATGTTAAATGAACAAACAAGTTGCAAATCATTTATATGATGTCTGCAATACCATTGATACAAGATTAAAAACATAACAAATAAAAATAAATAAAAACATAAGAGTGGGCTGTGTGTATAAAGACAAGTTTTCTAAAAATGGAATCTATTAAAAGAATCTGTGATATCAAAAAATTAGAAGATTGCACTGAGATGAAAGGAAAAAATACATGTGAAGATTTATGATTTGGAAGTAAACAGCATTTGATGTGTCTCTTCAAAGAAAGAAAACAAAAGCAACAACTGTAAAATAGTAGAGAAACTGCACACTGATAATAGTAAAGGGGAGAGGGAAAGTGGTTGTGAAACAGGTGGAAATAAAAAAAGAAGCACAATGCAACAAGGAAAGGATGTGATGTGAAGGACAAGCTTGAGTCACAAGGCTAGAATGTAGCAAAAAACATTTAACTCTGGGACTGAATCAATATTACACTTTTTAGAACTACTGTATGACACAACAATCCCACTCCTAGGCATATACTCAAAGAGAACCAAAATCCAAAAAATATATGCACTCCATGCTCACTGCAACACCATTTACAATAGCCAGGACATGGAAGGAACTTAAATGTCCATCAGCAGAGGTATGGGTAGGTGACTTTCCCAGCAGTCCAGTGATTAAGATTCTACCTTCCATTGCAGAGGATGAGCATTTTTTATTCCTGATGGGGAAACTAAGATTTCACACACCTTGAAGTATAACCAAAAAAAGAAATCAAACAAACAAAAATCCCAGAGAAATGGATGAAGAAGTTGTGGTACGTATAGACAGTGGCATATTACTCAGCCGTAAAAAATAAGAAGATAATGCCATTTGCAGAGACACGCTTCTCAGGTGGTGCTAGAGGTAAAGAGGAGACGTAAGAGATGCAGGTTTGATCCCTGAGTTGGGAAGATCTCCTGGAGAAGGAAATGGTAACACACTCCAGTATTCGTCTCTAGAGAATTCCATGAACAGAGGAGCCCAGCAGAGTTGGATATGACTGAAGCAACTTAGCATGCACAGGGATTGCCATACTGAGTGAACTAAATCAGACAAAGACAAATATATGATATCACTTATATATGGAATCTGAAAAAGAGGGTACAAATGAACTTATTTACAAAAATAAAGAGTCACAGATACAGAAAACAAACAAATTTACCAGGGGGTTGGGAGGAAAGTGTAAATTAAGAGATTGGGATTGACATACACATGTTACACTATAAAACAGACAACTAATAAGAACCTACTGTATAGCACAGGGAGCTCTAATCAGTGCCCCGTGATGGCCTATATGTGAAAAAAAAAATCTAAAAAATTAGTGGATATATATATATATATATATATATAAAATAGATTCACTTGGCTGTGCACCTGAAACTAACACAACATTGTAAATTAACTATACTCCAGTCAATTTAAAAAAAGAAAAAAAAATCACACTTAACTTTAATAATTTTAGAATAAGGTTTAGAATCTGGTTAACCATCTTTCTATATCCTCTTTTTAACACTGAAAAATATTTTCATATTTTATCCTTTTTGAAGAAAAAACTTACTAAGATATGACAAAAATGCCACTGTAATTTTATATAAACAAACTATTAATTATTAAACTTGAAGATAATTTTTTTAAAGCTTTCTGGACTGTAGTTAATGATTTTTTTTTTAATTACCAATTTGGGGCTTCCCTGATAGCTCAGTTGGTAAAGAATCTGCCTGTAATGTCGGAGACCTGTGTTTGATCTCTGGGTTGGGAAGATTCCCTGGAGAAGGGAAAGGCTATGCACTCTAATATTCTGGCCTGCAGAATGGCCTGGATCACAAAGAGTGGGACACTGAGTGACTTTCACTTTCACTTTCAAGACTGGAGACAGCCTTTGTTGTGATATTTGGTGATGCCCTTCCCCACCACAGGAGGGTATGAGTCTCCGTTAGTTTACATCTTGGAGATGTAACTTTGCTGACAAAATTATAAGCACTTTAGATGTAGGAAAGAAAAGGCATCCTACAGAGAGAGTAAATAAGCTGATTGACATATTACATATTAATAAATAAGCAGAACAGGATGCTGATGAAAAAAAAATTCTTAGAAGCTCAAGAATGAAAACTATACATTCATTCCCTCCACAAATCTGGATGAATACAGGACTAAGATGCCAGGAACACACATGCCCAGACAAACTCCTATTCCAGTCAGCTCAGTTCAGTCGCTCAGTCGTGTCCGACTCTTAGCGACCCCATGCATCGCAGCATGCCAGGCCTCCCTGTCCATCACCAACTCCCAGAGTTCACTCAGACTCATGTCCATCGAGTCAGTGATGCCATCCAGCCATCTCATCCTCTGTCGTCCCCTTTTCCTCCTGCCCCCAATCCCTCCCAGCATCACAGTCTTTTCCAATGAGTCAACTCTTCGTATGAGGTAGAAGGGCCAAATTGAGTTATGATTGGTATCAAACAATATCAGTATCGAGACTGAAAAGACAGAGTTTTGTCTGTAGCTGTGGGAATCACAATTCAGCAGACACGGATCCAGGTAAAACCAAAAGAGTGGTCTGGGGAAGAGAGAAAAGCTACAAGGTTGTTAAAAGTTTTCTTGCAAGATTTATAACTAGGACTTCCCTGGTGGTCTAGTGGTTAAGAATTCACCTGCCAATGTAGGGGAATCAGGTTTGAACCCTGATCTAGGAAGCTTCCACATACCACAGGGCAAATAAGCCCATGAGCCACAGCTTCTGAGCCTATGCTCTAGAACCCATGATCCGCAACTACGGAGCCCCAACACCACACCTACTAAAGCCCGCGTGACCGAGAGCCTCTGCTCACAAGAGACTGCCACTGCAACAAGAAGACTATTCACTGTAATTAGAGTAGCCTCCATTCTCTGCAACTGGAGAAAGCCCACACATAGCAGGAAGACCCAGTGCAGCCAAAAATCAATCAATAAATACAATTTCGAAAGATTGACAATTGGATCTGATGCAAAAGGGAGACATTTGTCCATTTTTTTCTTTCTTTTTCCTTTTCCATTTTCCATTTTTCCTATCCATTACAGGATATTGAATATAGCTCCTGTTCTATATAGTAGAACCTTGTTGTTTATTTTATATATAGTATTTTGCAACTGCTAATTCCAAACCCCTAATTTATCTCTCTTGCCCATCTTTCCCCCTGGGTAACCATAAGTTTGTTTTCTACATCTGTGAGTCCATTTCTGTTTCATAAATAAGTTCATTCATACCATTTTTTTTTCAGATTTCACATGTAAGTGATATGTGGTTTTTGTGTTTCTGATTTACTTCATTTACTATGATAATCTCTAGGTCTATCCATGTTGCTGCAAATGGCATTACTTCATTCTTTTTATGGCTGAAAGTATTCCATGGTACATATATATACCACTATTCTTTATCCATTTATCTGTTGTTGGACATTTAGGTTGCTTATATGTCTGGGCTATTATGGGAAGTGTTTGTTTTTAAGACATAGGATGTCACTAGTTATTTAGAGTAAGGGTCCCATAGATATCTTGGGTTTCTAGAACACTACATTTCTACAACACAGTTGATCTTGATGCTTATATTAAGATAATAAGAGGTTAAAAGTTCAGACTCCATCTGGGCTGAGACGTGTGTAAGTCCCACCATGTCAATGGCCTCCTATTTCCATTTTAGAGTGCTCTCTTAACAACACTGACTCCATTTTGATTTTCCTTTTACACCAGAAACTGGAATGTAGAGAGAGCCCCAGGGGAGATGTGACCCAGCCTAGGCATCAGGAAGAGTTAGTTGCCTTGATAAAGTGATGAGTAAGTTGAGAGCTATAGGATCAAGAGAGCCAGCATGGTAAAGAAAGAACAAAAGAAATCCAACCAGGGCTCTGTAACAACCTAGAGGGGTGGGATGGGGAGGGAGGGGACATATGTATACCCATGGCTGATTCATGCTAATGTGTGGCAGAAACCAACACAATACTGTAAAGCAATTATCCTTCCATTAAAAATAAATAATTGTTTTTTTAAAGAACATTCAGGTATAGAGTCAGGTAGAAGTTATTGACTAAAATGAGAAATCTGTGATTGCAGTCTTCACTGGTGGTCCAGTGGTTAAGATTCCCAATTTCCACTGCAGGCAGTGCAGTTGTGATCCCTGATCAGGAAAGTTCCACTTGCTTCATGGTGCAGCCAAAAAAAAGAGAAAGAAATGGGGCTTCCCTGGTTGTCCGGTGTTTGAGAATCTGCCTGCCAATCCATAGGACGCAGGTTTGATCCCTGGTCTGGGAAGATCCCACATGCCTCAGAGCAACTAAGCCGATGTACCACAACTACTAAGCTTGAGCATACAGCTACTAAAACCCCAGCACCTAGAGCCCATGCTCCACAACAAGAGATGCCACCGTAATGAGAAGCCTGCACACCACAACAAGGGGTAGCAACTGCTTGCTGCAACTAGAAAAAGCCTGCACTGCCACAAAGACCCAGTGCAGCCCCAAAGAAATAAAAATATTTCTTTAAAAGAAAGAAATTTGTGATAACAAATAGTGACATTGCCACTCAAGAATTACCAATGCCATTTCTACACATAAAAGGGATTTGTTCATTGGGTCCTGGGAACATGATATGAATTGAGTTTCATCTTCACAGAAAACAATTGGGTAGATTACACAGCTCTGAAGTAGAAACATATTCTACTATGTTCTATCTAAGATTGGCAATTACATAAACATGGTATTCAATTGCTTTTGTATAGCTATGTAGTTTCGTGCAAGATAAATCCCTTATATCTCAATATATTGACTGATTTTTGTATCTTATAAAAATATTTTTGCCCTGAGGATATTTTAGATTCTTTTTTATCCCCTCCCCTCCAGAATTTAGAATGTTGCATATGGTGGGGGGAAGGGTACAACTGGAAGCCTTTAACCACAAAGTAGAAATTTCACGATGTTCTATATTTGAATGTGTAATTTCATTAGTATTGTATTCCTTTTTTTTCTTTTTTGCTGTTTGCAGTTACTACTTCAGAGTTCAAACTACAAATTTTACTTTGAAGATTTTATGAAAATAAAATTGCCTACTTTAATTCACAACATTGAATTTTCAAATAAAAAAATGATGTACCATGATTGAGGTTCCTAGCCTCAATAATAGGGAGAAAAAAACTAGAAAGTTGAATAATGGAATAATGCTTGTCTTAACAAAATTCAAAATGATCAATGTGAACCTAGTGGAAGTAGTAGGAGAGTTCCATTAGGTGGGCAGATACAGTTCCTACAACAATAATCACTCTTCCTGAAACTAAGCAGGACCCTGAAGGACCCTTCTGGATACAAGCCCCTTCTTGTCCCAGCTTCTTATTTGCAGAAAAAGCTTCAGTACCCTATCCTTTCCCCAATTTCCAAAGAGCAGACTCCAACAGTTAAAGATTACAGAAGTGAGAAAATGAAACAAAGGAAAAGCAGTCAAACAAGAAAAGTACTAAACATGAACAATGGTCACTCCTAGTTCCTGCTGAAGGGATAGATAACAATCTGATGCATATCTTTGAGTTGTTTTACAGAAACTAGATTCCCTTGTCTAGAAACCACAAGCACACAGACCCCAGACTGATTGGAATCAGAAGGCTGAGAATTGAGATTCCTGAAATATCACCCTGCTACCATACCATCAACTAATCAGAAGAATGACAAGGTGATCATGCACGAAAATCCTGTGACCTTCATCACCTAATATTGCCTTTAAAAACCCATCCCTGAAAGCCATTAGGAAGTTTGGGTCTTTTAACCAATGGCTACCCATTCTCTTCACTTCTGCTGTGCTGTGCTGTGCTGTCGCTTCAGTCATGTCCAACTCTTTGTGACCCTATGGACCATAAGCCCCCTGCTCCCCTGTCCGTGGGATGTTCTAGGCAAGAATACTGGAGTGGATTCTCTTTGCAAATAAACACCGTCTTTCCTTCACCTCACCCTCGTGTCAGTAGATCGGCTTTACTATACGGCAAGAGAGCAAATGCAAGTTCGGTTTGTTAACAGTTTTTTCACATAGAACATCTTAACAAGGAACATCGTGTTAGAAATGTAATGCAAAACAATCCCAACAAAAACTATAAAAAAAAATTTACCAACCTTAATCAGCAAATTCAACCAAGTACTGGAAGAAACCAAGGAGGAATATTTTTGACTGTTGGATGGGAAAGTGAAACCAACAGAACCCTGTGGGTTTCCTGAGTATGAATCCTTTCTGTGTTCCCCATCTCTTGCTTGTAGACAATAAGTTTCATTCAGGGCTACCCTGGTGGCTCAGTGGTAAAGAATCAGAAATGTAGGAGATGTGGGTTTGATCCCTGGGTTGGGAAGATTTCCTAGAGAAGGATATATCAACCCACTCCAGTGTTCTTATCTTAGAAGTCCCATGGACAGAGAAGCCTGGCAGGCTACAGTTCATGGGGTCACAAAAGAATCAGACATGACTCTGCGACTCAACAACAACAGCAAGCTTCATTCAGCCTTCAGGACCTTCCCTGAGCTCCAAAAGCTGATTCAAACCATCGCTAACCAGGGAAAGCAGGGAATGCAGAACAAGGGAGGAGCAGTTAAGAGATAATAGTACGGCCTTGGGGCTGGGTCCTGGCTCCTCTTGAAGAAATATTTATAATAATAACTTTGAGTTGTTCTGCAGGAACTAAGGACCCCATTCAGGATGGTAACTTCAAGCTGAGCTCAAGATTCCTGAAGCACCACCCTGGTACTTTACCACTAGTCAATCAAATGAAAATCATACCCTGCAGCCCTCACCCTAAATTTTGCCTTTAAAAACTTCTTACTTAAAGCCTAAGGAGTTCAGGATTTTCAACATGAGCACACATTCTCCTTGCTTGTCCTGGCAATAAACCTTTTCCTGCTCTAAACCTCTCTCTCCAGTCTGTGTATGATGCACAAGAACTTGTCTTCAATAACAAAAGTATTGTAATGGCTGCAGGAAAGACCCAATTCTGACTGCCTGTTGGATCTGCTTCTTTAACCTGATTTTCATTGTTTTTGTTATCATAATCATACATAATGACCTGCCTGAAAGGCCCCTGCCCCTCTGCCTGGCTGTTAAACTGAAGTGCTTTTGTTCAGCTCACAGAGAAATAATTTGATCCTGCCCACCTGTGGATGGCTGCAAGACAGAAGAGATTAACACATTCCTTCCCAGAGATGTTTTGCAAGACTGATGGCCCTTTTTACTTTACTTCCTTATTGCCTCTCCCTCTCTCTACTCAGCCTTTTGGCGTTAGTTCTTCACCATTTCTCTCTCTGGTTCTATAAAAGAATCTGGCATCCAGACCCAGACAAGATGGTTATTTTGAGACATTAGTCTGTCATCTTCTCGATCAGCCAGCTTTCCAAATAAAGTCGTATTCTTTGTCTCAACACCTCACGTCTTGGTTAATTGGCCTGTTGTGCAGTGAGCAGAGTGAGCTTAGACTCAGTAACATTATGGACCAAATATTATGTCTCCCCAAAATTCGTATGCTGAAATCCTAACCCTCAATATGATGATGTTTGGAGGTGGGGCTTTTGAGAGGTGATTCCATCATGAATACAATTTGTGCCCTATTAAAAAAGGCATCAGAGAGTTGCCTCACTCCTGCCAGGTGGGGGACACAGTGTGAAGACCAGAAAGTGTGCTTTCTTTAGACCCTGCATCAGATGGTGACTTGATCCTGGACTTTCAGCCTATAGAGGACAAGAAATAAATTTCAGTTTCTTGTAAGCCACCCAGTGTATGGTATTTTATCAATCCAAATGGGCTGAGACAAAGTACTTACTAATGAAGATATGAAGTGCCAAAGTCATAAAGAAGATATCACTAAATACATGGATTTGGCTGCATTAAAATTTAAACTTCAATACAGCAAGACACCATAAAAAAAGTAAATAATGTACAAAAAATTTTTTAACATAAAAAGAAAATTACAACAACCCAGTAGGGGTGAAATGCATAAAAGATATCAGTAGACTAGTTAGATAATGAAAAACACAAATGGTTAACAAAACATATCAAAGAAAAGACAATTAAAACAGTGAGATATCATTTAAGCTAATTAGATGAGCTTAAATATTAAAGATTAATAATATCCAGTGTAAGGAAATGAATCTGTTTGTTTCTGCACGGGTAGGAAAACTTATTTTTATACATTTCCAGTAGAAAAATGGTCTAGGACTTTAAAAAGAATTATTTATAAGCATTTATGAATCAGAATTCAAAGTGCATGTATGCTTTATGATAGCAATAACATTTCTGAAAAGCTTTTTTATAGAAATAATCACGTATGTTAAGTGGATGCTAATAGAAATATTGTTCATCATAACGAAAAATGTAAACACCCTAGATGTACATTAGAAGGAGAATTTAATTAAACTGCACCACCTTAATATTATAGAAAACTATGCAGAGGTTTAAAATTTTAGATATAAGAAAGTCCAGTTCAGGATAGTAGACCAAGGACACATACTACATTCCACTTGCTACCTCCTGCCTATAGCAGTACCTTTTTCATCCCAGAGGCCCCTGGGGACATACTCTAAGTGAAGTCAACTGGTCAGTGAATGATCCGCTGAGCTCCCAGTCAAAGTTCACTGGAGATATGACTACCATTCAAAACCACAGCATAAATTTCCATTGGCTACTAAGCTCTCTTGTAACAAACAGCCATCATTCACTATGCAGGAAAAAAAAGAATCAATGGTTTATAAGACAAATATTCATATAAACAAATGGCTGGGCAGGGGGAGGAACAATAATTTGGGAACAACATACAGATTTAGAAATCTCTAACCTGCTACACTGGAGCTTCCCTGAGTGGTAAAGATCTGCCTGCCAATGCAGGAGACACAGGAGACTCAGATTTCATCCCTGGGTCCGGAAGATCCACTGAAGTAGGATATGGCAACCCACACGAGTATTTTTACCTGGAAAATTTCATGAACAGTGGAGCCTGGCTGGTTACAGTCCAATTCAGTTCAGTCACTCTGTCGTGTCCGATTCTTTGTGACCAAAAGGACTGCAGCATGCCAGGCCTCCCTGTCCATCACCAACTCCTGAAGTTTACTCAAACTCATGTCCATCGAGTTGGTGATGACATCCAATCATCTCATCCTCTGTCGTCCCCTTCTCATCCTGCCTTCAATCTTTCCCAGCACCAGAGTCTTTTCCAATGAGTCAGCTCTTTGCATGAGGTGGCCAAAGTATTGGAGTTTCAGCTTCAACATCAGTCCTTCCAATGAATACTCAGGACTGATTTCCTTTAGGATTGACAGTTTGGATCTTCTCGCAATCCAAGGGACTCTCAAGAGTCTTCTCCAACACAACAGTTCAAAAGCATCAATTCTTCGGTGCTCAGCTTCCTTTACAGTCCAACTCTCACGTCCATGCATGACCACTGGAAAAACCATAGCTACAGTCCAAGGGATCACAAAGAGTTGGATACAACTGAGCGCACATACAATAATGGCACACTTAGAGAAATTTGAGGAGATTTTCGCCAACTTAAAACCCACATATATGTGGAGTTATTGCTTACCTGTATAAGATTTAAGTCTAGAAAGATGAAAAGAGTGCTGGAGGTGATGGCGGTGATGGTTGCATAATAGTGTGAATTACTTAATGCCACTGAACCGCGCACTTCACACATAAGAGCAGTTAAGATGTCAAGTTTTATTTTAACTGTGCATGCTAAGTCACTTTAGTAGTGTCCGACGCTTTGTGAGCCCATGGACCGTAGCCCCCAGGCTCCTCTGTCTATGGGATTGTCCAGGCAAGAATACTGAAGTGAGTTGCCAGACCCTCCTCCAAGGGATCTTCCTGACCCAGAGACTGAACCCTTGTCTTTATGTCTCCTGCATTGGCAGGCAGTTTCTTTACCACTAGTGTCACCTGAGAAGCCTTATGTTATCTCTATTAAGCCACAAATTAAAAAAAAAAGAAAAAGAAAAAGAAATAACCAAATATAGACCATGAGTTACTTGGCATTGTTCTCCTTGCAGCTGTGGTACCAAAGGAGACAAGACTGGAAGTGTTCCGTTTAACATCTGGGAAAGTGTCTGGAAAGGGGCATGCACCCTAGGATGTGTCTGTTGCTGACAAACACATGTGTCTACTGTCTTGGGACCAGAGGGAAGGCAGATGGGAGGCACGAAGACCTTAACCGTGGTATACAGCTGCGGCTCTCCACCAACAATCACCAGCCCCGCACTCTCCTTTTTCATAAGCCCTCGTAATCTGAGCCACTCTTATTTGGGTGACTCAACAGTCTATCTGGCTATTATACACAGCCAAATACAACCCCTGACTGAGACATTCCTGCTTTTGACAAGACATGACATGTGACTGTATCCCCAGCAGCGTCTGGCAGAGAGCAGAGCAACTTCTTCACAAATACTTATTGGATGATAGGCATAGACTCCCATTGTTATAACATATCAAACACAGCCTCACTTAAGGCATCACTACCCTGAAAAAGAAAAACAGATGCTTTCCCCAGGGAAAAGGTGAGGACTAACCACCCTGTACCACAAAGGCACCTTCCCCCGTCTCCTCTAAGGAGGTGGTGTATAGATGATGCCCCAGGAGATGAGGTCATAAGACAAAATTCCCACTGTGAATATATGAGTTTCAGCCCCTTGAGAAGTCATCTGTCTGAAGCCAATCAACTTGTGGGCATTAGTGCCAGGGAGCAGGTGACAAACACATCCTGCTTGTTACAGCTAAAGCCAGAATGCCTCAGCTGTCAGGGTTACGTTAACCCCTCAACATCCACCCCCATGACAGCCTGTCATGAAGACTAGAGGAAAAATGTTCCCCTCTTGGCAGCCAATCAGTTCAGTTCAGTTCAGTTGCCCAGTCATGCACGACTCTTTGCAACCCCATGAACCGCAGCATGCCAGGCCTCCCTGTCCATCACCATCTCCCGGAGTTCACTCAGACTCATGTCCATCGAGTCTGTGATGTCATCCAGCCATCTCATCCTCTGTCGTCCCCTTCTCCTCTTGCCCCCAATCCCTCCCAGCATCAGAGTTTTTTCCAATGAGTCAACTCTTCCCATGAGGTGGCCAAAGTACTGGAGTTTCAGCTTCAGCATAATTCCTTCCAAAGAAATCCCAGGGTTGATCTCCTTCAGAATGGACTGGTTGGATCTCCTTGCAGTCCAAGGGACTCTCAAGAGTCTTCTCCAACACCACAGTTCAAAAGCATCAATTCTTCGGCGCTCAGCCTTCTTCACAGTCCAACTCTCACATCCATACATGACCACTGGAAAAACCATAGCCTTGACTAGA
>SJYV01045608.1:166787-187047 GCA_006410875.1 Neotragus pygmaeus | reverse complement strand
ACTGCAGCACACCAGGCTTCCCTGTTCTTCACCATGTCCTAGAGTTTGCTCAGATTCACATCCCTTGAGTCACTGATGCCATCCAACCATCTCATCCTCTGCTGCCTCCTTCTCCTCCTGCCCTCAACCTTTCCCAGCATTGGGGTCTTTTCCAGTGAGTTGGTTGTTCGCATCAGGTGGCCAAAGTATTGGTGCTTCAGCATCAGTTTTTCCAATGAATATTCAGGACTGATTTCCTTTAGGATTGACTGGTTTGATCTCCTTGTAGTCCAAGAGTCTTCTCCAACACCACAGTTCAAAACCATTAGTTCTTCGGTCCTCAGCTTTCTTTATGGTCCAATTCTCACATCTATACACGACTACTGGAAAAACCAAAGCTTTGACTAGGTGGACCTTTGTCAGCAAAGTAATGCTTCTCCTTTTTAATATGCTGACTAAATTTGTCATAGCTTTTCTTTCAAGGAGAAAGCATCTTTTAATTTCATTGCTGCAGCCACCATCTACAGTGATTTTGGAGCCCAAGAAAATAAATTCTATCACTGTTTCCATTGTTTCCCCATCTTTGCCATGAAGTGATGGGACCAGATGCCATAATCTTAGTTTTCTGAATCTTGAGTTTTAAGCCAGCTTTTTCACTCTCTTCTTTCACTTTCATCAAGAGGCTCTTTAGTTCCTCTTCATTTTCTGCCATATGAGTGGTGTCATCTGCATATCTGAGGTATTAATATTTCTCCTGGCAATCTTGATTCCAGCTTGAGCTTCAACCAGCCTGGCATTTCTCATGATGTACACTATATAAAAGTTAAATAAGCAGGGTGACATTATACAGCCTTGAAGTATGCCTTTCCCAATTTTGAACCAGTCCCTTGTTCCATGTCCTGTTTTACCCGTTGTTTCTTGACCTGCATCCAGATTTCTCAGGAGGCAGATCAGGTAGTCTAGTATTCTTATCTCTTTAAGAATTTTACAGTTTGTTGTGATCCACACAGTCAAAGGCTTTAGCATAGTTGATGAAGCAGAGGTGTTTCTGGAATTCTCTTTCTTTCTCTATGATTCAATGAATGGTGTTAATTTGATCTCTGATTCCTCTGCCTTTTCTAAATCCAGCTTGAACATCTGGAAGTTCTTGGTTCATGTGCTGTTGAAGCCTAGCTTGAAGAATTTTAAGCTTTACTTTGCTAGTGTGTGAGATGAGTGCAATTGTGCAGTAGTTTGAGCATACTTCGGCATTGTCCTTCTTTGGGACTGGAATGAAAACTGACCTTTTCCAGTCTTGTGGCCACTGCTGAGTTTTCCAAATTTGTTGGCATATTGAGTGCAGCACTTTCACAGCATCATCTTTCAGAATTTGAAATAGCTCAACTGGAATTCCATCACCTTCACTAGCTTTGTTCACAGTGATGCTTCCTAAGGCCCACTTGACTTTGCATTCCAGGATGTCTGGCTCAGGGAAGTGGTCACACCATCATGGTTATCTGAGTCATTAAGATATTTTCTGTGTAGTTCTTCTGTGTATTCTTGCCACCTCTTCTTAATATCTTCTACTTCTGCTAGGTTCATACCATTTCTGTCCTTTATCGAGCCCATCTTTGCATGAAATGTTCCTTTGGTATCTCTAATTTTCTTGAAGAGATCTCTAAGTTTTCCCCATTCTATTGTTTTCCTCTATTTCTCTGCACTGATCACTGAGGAAGGCTTTTTTATCTCATAGTGCTATTCTTTGGAACTCTGCATTCTGATGGGTATATCTTTCTTTCTCTCCTTTGCCTTTCGCTTCTCTTTCCTCAGCTATTTGTAAGGCCTCCTCAGACAACCATTTGGCCTTTTTGGTTTTGATCACCGCCTCCTGTACAATGTGCTGGTTTTCTCCTGGCCACAGGCAACACCTCCTGGATGTTTGTCATCTGCTAGGATGCCAAAACAATGGAAACAGTGACAGACTTTATTTTCCTGGGTTCCAAAATCATTGTGGATGGTGACTGCAGCCACGAAATAAAAAGACACGTGACAAACCTAGACTGCACATAAAATAGCAGAGATAAGTGTTGAAGATGTAGGATCTGTCAGCTCCAGCTCCCCTGGGATCCCTGCTATCTGCCCCTCCCCCAGGTGGGGTCATGAGAACAGGGCCCAACATTTAGGAAACCCCAACACAGGTCAGTTCCCATGACTGCTCTGGGATCAACGTCACCTGATTTTCTGAAGGAGGGGATGAAGGGCCTACTGGGCCTGCCATGGGAGCAGGAGGCATCTCGGTGCACCTGAGCCTCGATGTGGAGCACACCTGGGGCCGGGGGCAGGGGACAGATGGCCATTCTCACTGTCCACCAGATGCAGACTGTGCAACATGGACATTCGTGGCCAGCCTTTAAACTTTCAACATATTAAGTTCAGAGAGATCAAAAAAATGAGTGAACCCACCTCAGGGGAGGGAGAGATGGCAGGGATCCCAGAGGAGTTGGAGCCAACAGATCCTACATCTTCAAGGCCAAGGAGATGGGGGTCATGATTTTTTCCGGGGGGGGGGTGGGGCACGGTCGCCCTCCCCCTGCACCACCACCCAGGGATCAATGACTGTCACCTCCAGTGGACATGGCTGTACACACGATTCTAATATTACTAACCTCCGCCCATAGTTCTTTAGGCACTCTATCAGATCTAGTCCCTTAAATCTATTTCTCACTTTCACTGTATAATCATAAGGGATTTGATTTAGGCCATACATGGTCTAGTGGTTTTCCCTACTTTCTTCAATTTACATCTGAATTTGGCAGTAAGGAGTTCATGATCTGAGCCATAGTCAGCTCCCGGTCTGGTTTTTGCTGACTGTATAGAGCTTCTCCATCTTTGGCTGCAAAGAATATAATCCATCTGATTTTGGTGTTGGCCATCTGCTGATGTCCATGTGTAGAGTCTCCTCTTGTGTTGTTGGAAGAGGGTGTTTGCTGTGACCAGTGCCTTCTTTGGGCAAAACTGTCAGCCTGTGCCCTGCTTCATTGTGTACTCCAAGGCCAAACTTGCCTATTACTCCAGGTATCTCTTGGCTTCTTACTGTTGTATTCCAGTCCACTATGATGAAAAGGACGTTTTTTTTTTTTTGAAGTTCATTTTAGATGGTCTCATAGGTCTTCATAGAACTGCTCAACTTCAGCTTCTTTGGTGTTAGTGGTTGGGACTTAAACTTGGAGTACTGTGATACTGAATGGTTTGCCTTAGAAACCAACAGAGATCATCCTGTCATTTTTGAGATTGCACCTAAGTACTGCATTTCAGACTGTTTTTGTTGACTATGAGGGTTACTCTATTTCTTCTAAGGTATTCTTGCCCACAGTAGTAGATATAATGGTCATCTGAATTAAATTCACCCCTTCCTGTCCATTTTAATTCACTGATTCCTAAAATGTTGATGTTCACTCTTCCCATCTCCTGTTTGACCACTTCCAATTTACCTTGATTCATGGACCTAACATTTCAGGTTCCTATGTAATATTGCTCTTTAAAGCTTCAGACTTTGCTTCCATCATCAGTCACATCCACAGCTGGGTGTTGTTTTTGCTTTGGCTCCATCTCTTCATTCTTTCTGAAGTTATTTCTCACTGATCTCCAGTAGTATATTGGGCACCTACCGACCTGGGGAGTGCATCTTTCAGTGTCATATCTTTTTGCGTTTTCATATGGATAAAGCAAATACTGACTTAAAAAACAAAGTTTGCTCCACAAAGTAGGTGAAATGTGTATGAAGAGCTGTTCTCAAGGATATCTAAAAGGGGCTTTGAAAAGAAAAAACTTTTCCAATAAGAGAGGTGCTCTGTAGGTCAATAAGTACTTTCCCTGAACAGTAAAGGGGCAGATGGAGCTCATTTTATACATTTCAGGCATTCTTTGCATCTTTTACAACATGTATGCATCAACTTTCTGATAAGAAAGTGTTTCAACTAGAAAAACAATTCTTTATCTTTCCTTTGTGCCCAAGGATGACCTATCACTCATGTTGACTTACAAAAATCACACACAATGTGAGATCTGTGAGTTGAGTATATTCAGGGTCTTACTGAAGATTATAGCCTGGGAGACAGTCTCTCAGCTCTGAGAAACTGTTCTGAAGCAGTAGGAGAGAAGCCCGGGTATATATGAGGCTTTTGGTGGAAAACAAAACCAAGCAAAAAATGAATAATCATGGAGTTGACATTAGATTACTGCTAATCCTAAAGAATAAGCATTTCAAGTTAATGATTTTAGTGCTTTTCTGTATATAAAAAGAAGCAAGAATCTGGGGTCATTGAAAGTTTTCCTTAGTATCATCTTAGCTATTTAGGGATGGGTACCCAAAGCACAGACTGCTTCCGGTTTTTCTCCGTTCTGAATTCCCCTCAGGTGCACTGTCATTGAGCAGCTGCAGTGACTAATGGCTTGATCTTTGTAGAACTGGAAGAGCAGGTAACGTTTTATTTTCTTTACACTCAGAAGTCTAACTCTTCATCTGCAATGATGGAGGGGGGGTCTGGAGCCTGCTGAGGAGCCTGCTCACTGCTTGGAACACAAGAGGTGAACAACGGTAATAATGGAATGATTTGTCGGTTACTACTCCAAGAAGAGCTTCCAGGGGCCAGTTGACATTTTTCCTTGAGAACGAGAAATCCTCTCTCCTGGAATTAAGAATTCTTCACCTCCTATTAGCACAAGCAGGTGGATTCTTTACTGTCTGAACCTTCAGGGAAGTCCACCTATTACCTCAGCATTATCATTAGCACAGAGTCATTGCAAGTACTCTAGTTGGGTGAACTTATACTGAATTTAATTGACATCCAAGGCAGAGAAGCAAAAGCTATGCTTTGCCAATTTTTTTATATATAGATTAGCAGTAGTATATATGGACACACATTAGGAGCACATTCACTCATGGTGTACTTGCTCAAAAGGTTTTCAACTTTGAGATCAAACATGTTTGCCATTCATGTATTTAGAACATCTCAACTATCCTGCTTCACAGGAGAGTTGATTGCGAAAAGACTGAAGATAACAAAATTATTGGCTTTTGATTTATAAAGTAGGATTCTGAGTTCTCAAGTCAGAGATTCTAGTTTGAGACAAAAAACTTGAAAAGTATACAAATTGGGTTTGAGACTCAAATGCCAAATCACCAGGGACTCACAGATTTGGGGGATAACAAAAGAATAGATGAAACCAGCTTTTCTCCATCCTCCTGAAATGCAGACACCCTTCTCCTTCCAGAATGCTGGTGTTGCTATGAAAGATAGAGGGCCCTGGGGTCAGGGCTTGGGAGAGATTATTCCTGGTGGGAGCCTCTCTGCCTCTAGGCTGTCATTAGCTGGAAGCTAATGCTTTAGCTACTTTCTCCATTGGTGTTGGTTTCCTCCTGGCCACAGGCAGCACCTCCTGGATGTTTATTATCTGCTAGGATGCCGAAACAATGGAAACAGTGACAGACTTTATTTTCTTGGGTTCCAAAATCGCTGTGGATGGTGACTGCAGCCATGAAATTAAAAGATGCAATGACAAACATAGACAGTGTATAAAAAAGCAGAGACATTACTCTGCCTGCAAAGGTGTGGGTAGTCAAAGCTATGCTTTTCTCCAGTAGTCTTGTATGGATATGAGAGGTGGACAATAAGAAAGGGTGAGCACTGAAGAACTGATGCCTTCAAACTGTGGTGCTGGGGAAGACACTTGAGAGTCCCTTGGACTACAAGATCAAGCCAGTCAATCTTAAAGGAAATCATCCCTGAACATTCATTGGTTAGACTGATGCTGAAGCTGAAGCTCCAATACTTTGGCCACCTGATGGGAAGAGATGACTCATTGGAAAAGACCTTGATGCTAGGAAAGACTGAGTGAAGAGGAAAAGTTAAAATTTTACATAACCTCTTGCTCCTTCTGCCTCTGTAACTCGGCTTGCTCCTTACAAAGTCTGGATCATGTAGGTCTCATAGTCTCAGAAAGTGGGGACTCACAGTCCTAGGAACTGAAGCTTATATCCCTCACCCTTGTCCTGTTCTTTGTAATTGCCCAGCCCCTGCAAACCCACTTAATCATGCCTGTCTGTGTATAAAAACTTTGTAACCCCTTTGTTCAGGGCTCAGAGCTTAGAGTGTTAACTCCTCTGGGCCCACTGGCATAATAAACCTGAGTTCTCCAACTCTCCGAGTGTGGGGCTTGTTTCTCGAGTACTGGTTTCTGCAACATTTCTGGAGGCCCCAGAGAGATTCCATCCATGCTGGCCCCTTGAGCCACCAGACT
This sequence comes from Neotragus pygmaeus, assembly GCA_006410875.1. Classification (NCBI taxonomy): domain Eukaryota; kingdom Metazoa; phylum Chordata; class Mammalia; order Artiodactyla; family Bovidae; genus Neotragus; species Neotragus pygmaeus. The sequence goes on along the minus strand of SJYV01045608.1, from coordinate 180,789 downwards.
GTTGGCTTGGCTGGGCTGGAGTGAAGGAACCCGGCGAGGAGGGAGGAGGTGCGCCACCTGATGGTATTCTGGGTTCTCCTTCGGACCAGTGTTCTGAGTCTCCGAATGGCCGAGCCCCAGCCATACTCATTGGAGGGTCAGACCACCTCACCAGGAATGGCCACAGGATCAGGTAAGGACCCGGGGCCAGTCCCAAGTTAGGTCCTATCCCAACGGGTAGAAGAGGACACTGATCATCTTCTTGGAGTTCCCAGGAAGGGAGCATCAGATAGGGAGGCACTGTGACTGATAACTTCCTTGGCGCTCCCAGGACAGGAGCAACAGTTAAGGAAAACTGGGGACTTGGAAGAAGGGAGGCATTGTGATAGCCTCTGAGTGATTGTGAGTGTGTGATTGCTGCCTGAATGGAAGGAGATAAATTTTTCTTCTGCAAACTGCAAAACCAATTCTTTTTGCATATGCAAGTGAAAACAACTAGCTTGTTAAAAGGCCTGCCTAGGGAAAAGCTTGATGTTAACCCTTTCCGTGTCCTTGAAATACACAGCCCACTTTGCCTGAGACCTCAGCCTTGGGCAAATTAGAAGTTCAAACAAGGGAAAAACAAGGGAGTCAAAGAGATATTTAAAATCTCAAACAGAAAACTATAAGATCTCTGTCTGTCTGGATTTATGTATGTCTCAGTGTTTGCCTTTTTTTCCTGATAATATTGTTAAAGTTAANGGCAAATTAGAAGTTCAAACAAGGGAAAAACAAGGGAGTCAAAGAGATATTTAAAATCTCAAACAGAAAACTATAAGATCTCTGTCTGTCTGGATTTATGTATGTCTCAGTGTTTGCCTTTTTTTCCTGATAATATTGTTAAAGTTAAATGAGTTCTAATTTAATTGGCCTAAAAATATAAGCACTTACAAAGCAAACAATTCTAAATACAAGAAAAGTTAATCTAAATGAATTTCAGATTCGTGAACTGGGAAATATTCAATATTAAATATCTAGTATTAATGTTTGTTTGCTAATCTAATAAGGAAAATAGGATATATGTTTTTAATAAAAAAGGTATAAAAAATAAAATTACATTTTATGAAGGGGAAAGAAAGTAGGTCTGACTGTTAGGCCCCAGAAAGGCCTATTCTCGGGAAACGTCGCCTCACAGATCACCAAGACTCGAATTCGATGCAAAAAGCAAGAGGGTTTATTGAACCGGCGCGCCGGGGTTCGAACTTCCTCGAAAGGAGCGAACGAACCCCGACTTTAGTTATAAAGCAGTTTTTATACACTAAAGCTGCAAGCAGGTATAGGAGGGGCGAAGACACTCTGAACAAACTGATTGGTGGACATAGCTTGACCTTTACAGAGATAGGTCTGGAATTANCGAAAAAGAACAGACTCACAGAATGATGCTCGAGCGTACCTCCGAATCCAATAGTCTAGGAGATCTGGGAGAAGCGAGGAATCCCGGACGAGCCCCCAAATGTTAGGCCCCAGAAAGGCCTATTCTCGGGAAACGTCGCCTCACAGATCACCAAGACTCGAATTCGATGCAAAAAGCAAGAGGGTTTATTGAACCGGCGCGCCGGGGTTCGAACTTCCTCGAAAGGAGCGAACGAACCCCGACTTTAGTTATAAAGCAGTTTTTATACACTAAAGCTGCAAGCAGGTATAGGAGGGGCGAAGACACTCTGAACAAACTGATTGGTGGACATAGCTTGACCTTTACAGAGATAGGTCTGGAATTACATCAAGTCTAAGGAGGTTGACTGATCACCTTGCGGCGGTTAGCCAATTCTTGAAGAAATAATGCCCTAGGTAATCTTTAACAGGAGGAAACAATTACCTGGGGGGTCTCTTGTGAGGACCAGGCAACTAGGCTATAAGTCATCTGATAGGGAGGGTCCTTTTTCCATGAGTCATGGCTCGCCTCTTAAATCAGAACAAAGGATTGCTAATAATTTTTAACTTTTTCCCTTCATGACTTACAGGTGGCTGTTACAAAAAGTGATTAGAAGGTTTGTGGAAAGTGAACCCTGAAAAAAAAGTTTTGTGTATGGTTAGGATTGACAAAGTTTAATATATGTTTAATTAAGTTTACCTAAATGAGTTTAAAGTAAGCTGGTGTAAAAATGTGAATTTGGCCTTTCTCTCTGTTAAAAGGACACATTGTCTTCAGATGCTGAACTACTTTTAATAATAGATTTAAGTTTCTTTACCTCTTAATTGATCTGTTCTATATTTACCTTTGAAATCTTTGTTAATTTTGGCTAAATGAATAACTCTTATGTTATAAACCCTTTTGACATTTATTGACAAAACTTCCTAAATAACTTGACTTCTAGCTAACTTTGGGATGCTTCAGAGGAAAACTGAGACATTCCAAAGAGCTATTAAGCTACCTTGGTTCACTGGACATGTTAAATTACATGAGAAGTACTTTTAAAATGGTGATAAATCTTTTCAGGTTAATACTGTATGATTGATTTTACTAATATAGATATCCTAAAATTATGTAAAATTCATATAGATCTGATATGCCCTGATAAAATATGGTTAATTATAATTCTAGTTATCATATTAAAGTGTTACATATCACAACAATGACCAGGTTTCTTTGTCAATTGCAGTAGAATCAGATTTTAAACATGACTTCTAGGTTTTACTCTCATGCCTTTAGAAGAATACTGCTAGTTCTTCAAGATTTATGGAAAAGACTTTCTAAGATTAAACAGATCAACAAATTTTGTTATTAACAGTAAGCTGGTGAGAGGGTAACAGACAGGAAAGCCAGGGGTCTCCAAATGGAGGAAATAGGCTGCAAGTGTCAGACATTTTTATCTCTCTTAAGCTGCAGGAGGAAACGAACTAGTGATATTTTTTTTCTTCTCTATACAAATTTAAAAGGAGGTTCCTCTTAAAATACTGTGTTGCCATAATGATACCTGGTTTCACCTGAAGCTTACTATTCTCAAACCTTGAGTTAACCAATGCATTTTTCTTATGGAAATGTTTGTCTTTAGCTATGTTAATGTACTATGCATTTACCCTAAACTCTGTCTTCAAGTCGGTTCTGCCTAATGGCTCAGAACCTACTTGACAAACCAGTATGTTATACTCAGATATTGTTCCCCTAATCTATGTAAATGAAACTATTTGTATGATAATCTGCCCTCCTCCAAGATTCAAGCCAATCGTTTTATGGCCCAGGATGAATCATCTGGTGCCAAGATTATCCAAAAATGCATCTTATGGATGGGTGGCCTTGGTGCCATTCTGAGTTTTAAGACTTTCCTTTCTTTCATTAAAAGACTGCTAGATCAGTCCCGGGTGTTCATTGGAAGGACTGATGCTAAAGCTGAAACTCCAATACTTTGGCCACCTCATGCAAAAAGTTGATTCATTGGAAAAGACCCTGATGCTGGGAGGGATTGGGGGCAGAAGGAGAAGGGGACACCAGAAGATGAGATGGCTGGATGGTATCACTGACTTGATGGATGTGAGTCTGAGTGAACTCTGGGTGTTGGTGATGGACAGGGAGGCCTGGCGTGCTGCGATTCATGGTGTCATAAAGAGTCGGACATGACTGAGCAAGTGAACTGAGCTGAACTGAGTGACTATATAACATCCAGCTGAAGACTAGTTGGGGGGTACTCTTTCTGCCCCCTTCTGATGCCTGTGTCAGAAGCTTTCTCTATCTCCTTTGTACTTTAATAAAACTTTATTACACAAAAGCTCTGTGCAATCAAGGCTTGTCTCTGGCCCAGGATTGAATTCTTCTCCTCGGAGGCCAAGAATCCTGGCGTCTTCTCGTTCAGCAACAACCTTTTACTGGTACCATGTGAGGAGCCATGAGGCCGATATTACCTGGACAAGCATGGACAAGCCCGAACAAATAGCCAACATAAATCATTGTGAAACCAGCAGCTTCCTGGAACCATTATGCCTACAGGGGGCTTTAAGAAAGCCAGGTCACAATGTTCCTAAGCCAGGTCACAATGTTCCCCTAGGAAAATAAGTAACTGATATGTACCAAAGATAACTCTAGGACTAGAATGTTGGGTGGGGGGTAAGTTTCATTTCTTTGTGTAATTGTAAGTTTCGATTCTCCACCTTGATGTAACCATTTTTCGTCACTACCTTATGTAACCTTTGACTATAAATACTGCTCGTTTTCGGCTAGTAAATGAGACCTTGACATAAGCCAGACTGACTCTGTCATTCTTCGCCGCTTGGTCTCCTTTCTCTCTCTCCCCCATGATTCCTTCAGGTAGCTCCTTCTCGGGGACCCGCGAATAACTGGACNAACAGGGGGTTTGAATTGAAATACTCCTTTCATGCCCAGGAGATTTATCAACTAGAGCTGTAAGTTGATTTTCTCCAGAGAAAGGTGGTGGGGGATAGCCCCCTGTTAATGTCAGAAGAGTTGGTGAAAGGCATAAAATAGTAAGACAGACAGATTCTGGTTTTGGGGTTAGATGCTCAAGCAGGTCTACGGGGTCCCTTGAGTCCTGATCCTTCTTGCCTGTCAGGTCTCTTCTGCATGACCTTGTCATGGGTGGGTTTTCCTGTGCTGGCTCCCGGCAGGGTTGGGTCCTTTATTATAGCCTCCTAAGCAAGGACATCCAGTCCCATTACTTCATGGCAAATAGAGGGAGAAAAGATGGAAGTGGTGACAGATTTTTCTATTCTTGATCTCTAAAATTACTGCAGATGGTGATGGCAACCACGAAATCAGAAGATGTTTGTTTCTTGGAAGGAAAGCTATGACAAACCTAGGCAGCATGTAGAAAAGCAGAGACATTACTCTGCTGACAAATGTCTGTATAGTCAAGGCTATGATCTTCCCAGTGGCCATGTACTGTTGTGAGAGCTGGACAGTAAAGAAGGGGAGCACTAAAGAATTAATGCCTTCAAACTGTGGTGTTGGAGAAGACTCCTGAGAATTCATTGCTGTCCTGAGACAGCAATGAGATCTTACCAGTCAGTCTTGAGGGAAATCAACTCTGAATATTCATTGGAAGGACAAAGGCTGAAGCTGAAACTCCAGTATTTGGGTAATCTGATGCAAACAGTTGACCCATTGGAAAAATCCCTGATGCTGGGAAAGATTGAGGGCAGAAGGAGAAGAGGGTGTCAGAGGATAAGATAGCTGGATGGCATCACCAATCCAATGGACATGAACTTGGGCAAACTTCAGGACATAGTGAGGGACAGAGAGGCCTGGCATACTTCAGTCCATGGAGTCTCAAAGAGTTAGACATGACTGAAGCAACTTATTGTGCATGCACACGAGCAAGATGTACACCCTCAGAATGAGGAAAACCACAGACAACACACACACAGCTAAAAGTGGACATTCATAAACACACATAGACCCAGAACAAGTGATCACCAGGAAAGTTTGTCTTTGATTTCTAGGGACGTCATCTGTGGATGATAGAATATTTAAACATGAGAGAGAATGAAAGTGGAAGATTTTGACTATTTGACAATGTCAATCACAAAAAACATAAAAAAAATATTTAAAGGCAAAATCAAATTTATCTTTTCCAGTACTTAAAGCTATATCTATAATTTTAAGTTTTTAAAGAACAAAAAATGTTTCTGAACATGAACGGAGAAAGAATGCACTGTTTCAGTATAGGGAAGACCTTTCTAAGCATGTTAAAATAAAGAAGCAATATAAGAAAAGAGTGACAAATTTGTTAACTTTTTTTTTTTTTGCTGTATGCTATGTCATGTGGGATATTTGCTCCTGGATTAGAAGTTCTAACCACTGAACTGCCAGGGAAGTCCTTTATATAACATTTTTAAACTATGAAAAATTTCTTGACTGAAAAAATGTGCAACCTAAAAGTTAACAATGTATTGTATTCGGTGACTTCCTGAGGACTTATCCTGGGAAGCAGCCTCTCATATAGCTCTGAGGTACTGTTCCAAAGATGTAAGGCAAGAGTGAGGTTACATAGGAGTTTTTGCAACAAAAACCATGTAGCAGAATTAAAGAAAACTAATTAAAGAAAACCAGACAGCTCAAGTTAGCCCTTTTCTATGAACATGAAGATGCAAGAGTCTGGGCTCATTAAAAGTATTCCTTTTATGCACACCTTAATTTCTAGCACTGGTATCCTGCTTTTCTCCATCCATCTGAATTTCTTAATGGTGAACAATCTTGTTCAGCTGCAGTGGCTGAGGACTTGACGGCTACAACATCCATTATTTACTGGTATACTGTTCATTCCCTTATTGAAGCATTGTTGTTCAGTCACTATGTTGTGTCTGACTTTGCATCCCCATGGACTGCAGCATACCAGTCTTCCCTGTCCTTTAGTATCTCTCAGAGTTTGCTCAAACACATGTTCATTGAGTTGGTGATGCCATCCAACCGTTCCATCCTCTGTTGCCCCCTTCTCCTCTTGTCCTCAATCTTTCCCATCATCAGAATCTTTTCCTGTGAGTCAGCTCTTGACATCAGGTGGGCAAAGTATTGGAGCTTAGCTTCAGCATCAGTCCTTTCAATGAATATTCAGGATTGATTTTCTTTAGGATTGATTCGTTTGATCTCCTTTCTGTCCAAGGGACTCTCAAGAGTCTTCTGCAGCACCACAGTTCAAAAGCATCAATTCTTCAGTGCTTTCTTTATGTTCCAACTCTCACATCTCTGCATAACTACTGGAAAAAAACATATCTTTATCTATATGGACCTTTGTCAGAAAAGTGGTGTCTGCTTTTTAAAGAAGGGAAACCTCACTAAAATAGATTTGGGAGAGCAGAAAGTGGAGCTCTCATACATGTACCCCTTGAAGTCAATAAGATTTGCACTGGATGAGAAGTACTTTCCATCTCCTATAGGAATGACCCTACTTTATTGCCACCAGCAGGAGGAAGACAGATTTCCTTTTTGCCTCGCCATAGCTCAGACGAGAGACTGTCAAAACTTAGCCAATGAAAAGTTACTATACCTTGAACTCCCAGTTTCCTCTAGTGGACTTTTTATTTACAACAGCCCCTCCCAACTTTTCCTTCTCCTCAACAGAAACTTTCCTTTCTTTGCTGGACTTGCATGTGGTTTGTCATAGTTGTGTGTCTCAAATTGCACTTGTTTTCTAGTCCCAAATAGATTTGCTTCACTGATAAAATAACTGGCTGTTTTATTGCCTTGGGTTAACAAAGCATTTTCAGAGAAATAAAAAATACTACAAACAAAACAAAAACCTAAATTAAAAAATTGGGTAAAATTAAAAAAAAATTGGGTAAAATTTTTGCTACACTTATAACAAAAGACTAGTACTCTTCAATGTGCAGAGTTCCTACAAATAAGGAGAAAAATAAAACAAAAATCCAAATAGAAGAATTCACCAAGGATATAGACAGTTCACAAGAAATAAATATCAAATGATCTTTTTTTTCATTTTTGATTCATTTACCAGATAATTCAACCATTTCAAGTGTAAAGTTTCATGATTTTTAAAGCTCGACATTCAGAAAACGAAGATCATGGCATCCAGTCCCATCACTTCATGGGAAGAAGATGGGGAAACAGAGGAAACAGTGTCAGACTTTATTTTTGGGGGGCTCCAAAATCACTGCAGATGGTGACTGCAGCCATGAAATTAAAAGACGCTTATTCCTTGGAAGAAAAGTTATGACCAACCTAGATAGGATATTCAAAAGCAGAGACATTACTTTGCTGACTAAGGTCTGTCTAGTCAAGGCTATGGTTTTTCCTGTGGTCAGGTATGGATGTGAGAGTTGGACTGTGAAGAAGGCTGAGCACCGAAGAATTGATGCTTTTGAACTGTGGTATTGGAGAAGACTCTTGAGAGTCCCTTGGACTGCAAGGAGATCCAACCAGTCCATTCTGAAGGAGATCAACCCTGGGATTTCTTTGGAAGGAATGATGCTAAAGCTGAAACTCCAGTACTTTGGCCACTTCATGGGAAGAGTTGACTCATTGGAAAAGACTCTGATGCTGGGAGGGCTTGGGGGCAGGAGGAGAAGGGGACGACCGAGGATGAGAAGGCTGGATGGCATCACCGACTTGATGGACGTGAGTCTGAGTGGATTCTGGGAGATGGTGATGAACAGGGAGGCCTGGCGTGCTGCGATTCATGGGATCACAAGGAGTCGGACATGACTGAGCGACTGAACTGAACTGAACTGAAAGTTATGATTCTATTATCATAATTAATTTTAGAACATTTTCACTACTCCCAAAGAAACTCTGCACCCCTCAGTCATCATCCCTCAATCTTCCTATTTCCCACCTCCAGGCAATAACTAATCTACTTTCTGTCTTTACAGATTTGCCTCTTCGGGACATTTCACACGTAGCACTGCTGCTGTGCTGCTAATTGCTTTAGTCATGTCCAACGCTTTGTTACCGTATGTACTGTAACTCACCAGGCTCCTCTGTCAGTGAGAAGCCTGCACATCTCAACTAGAGAGTAGGCTCTGTTCACTGCTACTAGAAAAGGTTTGTACTGCTCACTGCTACTTACAACAATGAAGACCCAGTGGAAAGAAAAAAAAAACTGAGAAGTGTGATTCCTCAAATTTTATTCTTCTTTTTCAGTATTGTTTTGGCTGTTTTGGCTATTTTTGATCCCTTAAATTTGTACACAAATTTTAGAATCAGCTTTTCAAATTCTGCAAAAAAGTCATCAGGATTTTGATAAGGGTAGCATTGAATCTGTATATCAGTTTGGAGAGTACTGCCATCTGTAAATAGTCCTTCAGTTTGTGAACATGAGATATTTGCAAACTTACCTAGTTCTTTAATTTCTTTCATTGTTGTTTGGTAATTTTCAGAGTATAAATTTTGTATTTTTGTTAAATTCATTCTTAAATTATTCTTTTGAAATCTATAATAAAAGGAAATTGTTTTCTAAATTGCACTTTTGGTTTGCCCACTGTATAGAAATATGATTGATTTTTGTATGTTGATTTTATATTCTACAACCTGGCTGAACTTGTTTATTACTTCCAATAGTTTTTCAGTTCAGTTCAGTTCAGTCGCTCAGTTGTGTCCGACTCTTTGCGACCCCATGAATCGCAGCACGCCAGGCCTCCCTGTCCATCACCATCTCTCGGAGTTCACTCAGACTCATGTCCATTGAGTCGGTGATGCCATCCAGCCTTCTCATCCTCGGTCGTCCCCTTCTCCTCCTGCCCCCAATCCCTCCCAGCATCAGAGTCTTTTCCAATGAGTCAACTCTTCCCATGAAGTGGCCAAAGTACTGGAGTTTCAGCTTCAGCATCATTCCTTTCAAAGAAATCCCAGGGTTGATCTCCTTCAGAATGGACTGGTTGGATCTCCTTGCAGTCCAAGGGACTCTCAAGAGTCTTCTCCAACACCACAGTTCAAAAGCATCAATTCTTGGGTGCTCAGCCTTCTTCACAGTCTAACTCTCACATCCATACATGACCACAGGAAAAACCATAGCCTTGACTAGACGGACCTTAGTCGGCAAAGTAATGTCTCTGCTTTTGAATATACTATCTAGGTTGGTCATAACTTTTCTTCCAAGGAGTAAGCGTCTTCTAATTTCATGGCTGCAGTCACCATCTGCAGTGATTTTGGAGCCCAAAAATATAAAGTCTGACACTGTTTCCACTGTTTCCCCATCTATTTCCCATGAAGTGATGGGACCGGATGCCATGATCTTCGTTTTCTGAATGTTGAGCTTTAAGCCAACTTTTTCACTCTACTCTTTCACTTTCATCAAGAGGCTTTTTAGCTTCTCTTCACTTTCTGCCATAATACTTTTTAGTGGATTTCATAGGCTCAAATGACTTTTGAATATATGAAAAGTGAACAATCTCTCTTAAAATGAGATAAATGCAAACAAAAACTATCATGGGATATGGTTTTGTTCACCTATTGCACTGGTAAAGATCTATAGTGTCCACATCATTATATGAATGTGGTACCTATTAATATTCATATTCTTTATTCAGCAATTTCTCTTCTAGGAGTATATCCAAGAGCAGCTATGTTCCAGTTCATGTGCAGTATCCCTAGGGATGCATAAATAGTATTCAAGTGTCATGTGATATATGGGTATGTCACTGATTCCATTTACATAAAGTTCAAAACCAGGCAAAACTAATCTGTTGATAGAAATCAGCATGACTGTATCTTCAGATCATTTAATTAAAACTTTTGAGGATATTTCTTTAAATCATAAGGAGTTCTTCCTTCTCAGCCTAACAAAAATGCCACCATCATCCCCCTCTTCAATAACATACCTCCCCTCTATCATGGAGTTGGATGCTTGCTCTTTAAAAGTTATTATATTATCCTTTTCATAAGCACTGTATCCAGTTCAAATTCTGTCCCCCAAAGTTATTACAGTAGCCTCCTACATGGTCTCCTTTATGTCATAATTCTCACTCTAAATTCTTTTCTAGATAGCACCTGATTGATTTAAAAAAGTCACCCCCACAAATCTGACTGAACATCTTCAATTGTTTCCAATGGGATGGAGAAAGTCCCTCACATGTGCATAGGTCTGTATAGAGTTTCTGTTGAACCTTGATATAACTCTGTGAGTATGTAAGAGTTTAAATTCCCCAGTATCTTGGCACTCGAGGCTCTTCCTAAACTATATGTTAACAAAGCCACATGATCCAGTATTCAGACAAGTCATCTATTCATTTATAATAAATAGTTGTTGAACCCTTACAGTCCTCTGCAAGGTATAAAGGGAAACAGATATTGTCTCTGGCCTTCGGCCTTTATAATGGGGTGGATGGTGACTTAACAAGTCAGCTTTGTATGTAATTACAAGAGAATCAGTGCTACAAAGAAAAATAGACAAGGATGACAGTTAAAGAGAATAGAGGGCAACCTACTTGTACAGGTGGTCAGAAGAGGCTTCTCTGTGGTCAGAAGGTGGTATCATTGTGAAGCATATATTTGGCTGCTGTGTAGAGAATGACCTGAAGAAAGGTGGGAATGAACCAGGGGAGGAAGCTGTATGGTTGACCAGATGGCTGAACTCTGCTCCTGCTGTTCTCTCTTGGAGTCATCCATTCAGTAAATACTTTTTCAGCACCATGTGATGTTCCCTTCATGAAGTATAAACATTCTTGTGTATGTAGACACAGTGTCCCCTCCAGAGGCAAATGCAGTGCCCTGTGCCTGACAGGGTCCAGTTGATACATGTTGAGCCAGGTAGTGTGCAAGACTCTTCTGGTTCTCTTTTTCATCCAACAGTGTTATGATGGTGATAGTTTCAAACTGTTGGAAAGAAGCCTGGAAGGGGCATAGTACTCTAACTGGTGATTTTCCTGTGGTTTCAGAAGCAAGTTAAGCCAAGAATGAGCATAGAAAGAGAGTACCTTTTGAGAAACAGGATTCTTGAGACGAAAGTGGTCCTCTTTGGTTCTTCAGGTCCCACTTCCAAAGAAAGAGTATTGCAACAATTTGACTCCCTCCCCACTAATAGGAAGACACTTTAGTGTGGAGTCTACTGAAGCTTCCTGGGAAGTAAGGTGGCCAGATCTCTCCATTCAGAAGGGGAAAGGAAGGGACTCACAGCCTTCTGGTTGAGGTTTTTGGGGCACCCAGTGGACTGCCTCCAAATGTGCTTCAACGGAATATTAATTATTTTGTATTAAAGTTACTTACAGACTTTCCAGGTGGCGTTAGTGGTAAAGAACCCACCTGACAATGAAGGAGACGTAAGAGACTGGGGTTCAATCCCTGCGTTGGGAAGATCCCTTGGAGGAGGGCACAGCAACCCACACCAGTATTCTTGACTGGAGAATCCCATGGACAGAGGAGCCTAGTGGGCTACAGTCCATAGGGTTGCAGAGTCAGACTTCACTAAAGTGACTTAGCATGCATGTGCAGTTACGTAAGAAAGGGTCAGTGCAAGAGGGACACTCTGACCTTCCTCTCTGTCTCCTTAAAAATAGGAAAACATCTCCTATGTGAAAATTGTTGAAATCATGCAACTCAGATTGGGACTTGAACTCAGTTTTAACTGAGATCTCAGACATGGTCTCAGGACTTAATGAAACTCGGGTTCTTGATGTCTCATCTCAGAAAGAATTCAGTGAGAGACAAAGTGATGGATAAGAAGTGGATCTATTTAGAGAAACATTCCACTGACTTGGCAATTTTTACAGGGGTGGGTAATTTCATAAGCTAATGTGGGGGAGGAGTATTTTAGCTCTTTTGGGGAAGGGGTGGGGATTTCCAGGAATTGGACCACCACCCATTTTTTGACCTTTATGGTTCGCCCTTGAACTGTTATGGCACCTGTGGGTATGTCATTTCGCTTGCTGATGTGTTACAGTGAGCATATACTGAAGCTCAAGGTCTAGTGGAAGTCAACTCATCTGCCTATTTGGTTGTGTCTTCGGGCTGTCATTCTTCCAAAGGTTTCGATACCTTTCTCAGGGTGGCTCAGCAGTAAAGAATTTGCCCCTGGAGAAGGAAATGGCAACCCACTCCAGTATTCTTGCCTGGGAAATCCCATGGACAAAGGAGTCTGGGGAGCGACAGCCCATGGAAGGTCGAAAAAGAGTCAGGCAGGACTGACCGACTGAACAACAAATACCTTTCTTGTACCAGAAATTACAGAGAGATCCTTATCACCAGAAACAAGGAAAATTGGGCTGAAAAGCCTGTATAAACAAACCTTGTTAATTTTAAATTTACTATCCCAAGCCCAAATTTTGTTTAGATTTTTCACTAATTGAGCATCCCAACCCTATTTGTCAACTCCTCACAAATTTATTGTCTAAAAAGTATAAAATCTGCCTGCTTTGGCCACCTCATAGATCCAATTTCTATGAGACCTACATATGCTTGCATTCAAGTTTGTTTTTCTCCTGCTAATCTGTCTTCTGTCAATTTTGTCATTAGTCCACCGCATAAGGACTCAAGAGGGAATTTCTCCCTTTCCACTACTGTCTGGGTTATAAACATCTAACATTGTGGAAAGATAATTTCCCAACGCTTTATCATTGGTAAGTACAGTGACACACTTTTGTATATCTGTATATCTAAATTGGTCCTCTAGTTGGCCTGTGAACTTAAGGTTCTTGCCAAGTGTGTCATCTGAGATGAGCACTTTGTTTCAACAGGCACGTATCACTCTTACTTGGAAGAAAAAGGTGCCAGCAAAATCCCACAGAGCAACGCTAAGCGACCATTGGGCTGCAGGTTACGGTGTAGAGAGCGCTTTCCAATAATACGCCTGTCATTTGACCCGACAACATTAGGGCAGCCGGTTTATTACGAAGCTTTATGCATTCTAGGAACCACGTCCGCCCAGTGACTCTCCGGAGGACGCCCGGGTGGTGGTGGGGTTGGGGGAAGGGAGGGCACAGGGCAAGTCGGGGAGGGAAGTGCTGGGCGAGAGTTGAGGGGGTATGAGGACGAGGAGAGAGGAGAGCGCCAGTCTTGGGATTGAAGCAGGTAGAGCTCCAGGCTGGGATGCGGGGTAGAGATTCAGACCCCGGGTACAGCCTGCGGGCATTGCACTCTGAAGGAGTCAAAACTGTTCCGGACTCTTCCTTCCTCTCCCCCTCTTCCTGCAAACAACCAAGCTGACACGCAAAAGGCGTCTTGAGTGAAACAGAAGGCAAACAAGTTCGCAAGTGACCGTGAGAGTGCTGGCTCCTGAATTCTGCGGAAAGCCGAGCGAGCTGGCCAGTTTGTGGAGGGGGCGGAATACGAGCAAGGACGAAGTGCGTTGTCAAGCGCTGCAAAGCTCGTCCTCCTCCGCCAGGTAGGGCAGGTGAGTGGGCGAGACCCGAATTTCGGCCGCGGTGGCGCAGTGCGGCGCTGGGGCCCGACTGGGAAGCCCTCAGCACTGGGTGCTGCGTTTCCTCGGCCACCACAGCTCTGTCAGCGGACGGCCTTGTCACTGTATTCCGCTTCTTCCAAAGGGGCGGCGTGTGCGACGCAGGTCGACTTGCTGCTTAAATTCAAGGACAGAGAGGATCAGTCTGTCGCTGAAAACCCTCCCACTGCGCGAAAACCAAACTTCTA
>SJYV01045608.1:99692-163659 GCA_006410875.1 Neotragus pygmaeus | reverse complement strand
CACACACACACACACACACACACACACACTTTTCTTTTTCATCACGAGTGACCTTGAGCGCATTCCGCAAGCATTTGCTGAGATTAATCGCACGGCGCGGAAACTGCGCAGTGCCCAAGGTTTGGCTCTGTTCATCTTTCCTGTTGGGGTTGCGTTGTCGACTTTAGCGGATTGAAATTTAGTGATGGCCTCAGCCATAATGCCGCGAAATAGGCACCCCAAATCTGTTTACGCAGTTGCTTCACGCTTATTTGCTTTTTTTATGATTTGTGGGTTGGGATTCCTGGTTTTGGAGAGGGTTTTCCATGCACGTTGAAGTAGCAAATACAGATCTGCTGTACGTCAGAAAGCAACCCTCAATACATTAAAGTGTTAAAGGATTGCGCTGTATAACATGACTTTTGCCAGAGACGACATACCTCCCCAAATGCGAATTCCTATATAACTTCTGTTGGAATTTTCTGGAAGGAACTCTGCGGTCTGAAGGGATTGATGGAGAGTACAGTAATTGCTTTCTACATACCTTTGTTAGGAAATGAAAACTAAACCTGTACTTGAGGGTGTGTATACCAGGACAGATTGAGTCTGTTAACGTTCTTAGAGACTGTGAACTTTTAAGAGGCTGTGAAATTTCAGATGAGGGTCAAGTGAGATGAGGAAGCTTCTGTCCTTCCCCCAGTCCTTGGGTAAGAGGCAAATACCAAAAAATTGTAGCTAACAATTTACAGAACCTTTATTATCAGACTTGGTTTGTTGTTGAGCAGCTAAGTCGAGTCCGACTCTTTTTGTGACCTCGTAGACTAACCTACCAGGCCCCTGTGTTCATGGGATTTGACTTGATAATTACATGTAAAGGTCGTTAAATGTCAGAATCGTCGATAGTAGGTGTGTGTTTCTTGTGAGAAAATAGAATTTCTTTAAGTAGCAAAATGGTTACTTCAAAATGCTATGAAATGAATTAAGGAAAGAGACCTTCAGTCATCTCTACGATTAACTTAGAGTTGGTTTTTTCTTTTTTTAAGATTTTTCTATGATCCCCAGAGTTTTGATAGTACTGTTTTCTATAGTTACTAGTTCAGAACCCAGTCATAATATTTACTTTGTTTTGGGTATATATGTGAAGCAGCGTTTAAGGTGGTATTCTTTGTGACACTCATGCTAAGAAATGCTGCAGGAAAATCAAAGGAGTCTTTGGTCACCTTAGTTTGGGAAACAGTGCTATGTTCTTTTCCTTTTCCCCCAGGGTAACAATTCACAGTATCTGGTTAGTGGTGCTGAGAAATAGTACCAACATTGTTTTCCATATTTAACCTTGTATAGTTTGTTGTTTTTAGTGTAATATATAGTAACATTCATGAAATCTAGGTAATGGTGAAATGTTGGTCATTGGAGTCCATACAGGTAATGGTACCACTCTCGTAAATCGTGGAGTGGAAGGTTGATGTGATTTTTGTTTGCCTGTGCATCCTGTGGGAAAGAGTACCTCAGATTTGACTCTTTAACAGTATTGATATGATATAATTATGAGCTATTAATTTGAAATCTTAACTAGAAGAAATTTAATAATGCAGTGTTCTCTCTTCCCAATGACTTATCTGATTGTATACAGTTAAACTCCATTAGCTGTACTCTTTAATTGTTAGCATTTTTCCCTCTGGTGTGTGAGAAACACACAAAAAGGATACTACTGTTCTGGAAGAATTATGGTGGATTATTGCAGACATTAAAAATAACAGTGTTGTTGGATATTTCTTTTTGAATTAGCAGAATTCTAATCTGTTGAGAAAAATATATATCATGGAAATACTCGCTTATATTTATTAGATGCTCAATTGTGGTTTTTTTCTTTCCTTTGAACAAAAAGAAATTGGAAATGGGGAATCCATTGTGAAAAAGATGTGAGCTCTGGAGTTGGATGTGGAGATCGAATGGCCTTCAACTCTGAAGAGTCTGGGTTGAAATCCAACCCAACTCCTTACTGGTCCAAAGCCACATACTGATTGATCACATAGCCCTTCTAAGCATTATTCCTCAACTGTAAACTGGGATGAAACCTATCATGTAAGGCTATTACAATGAAACGGATGTGTAGAGTTCCCAGTACAGTTCCTGAAATGCAGCAGCTGGTGCCAGTCATTGTTGATTTCCTTCTTCTCCATGCTTTTGAACTTTGCTATAGTTATTAGCATTTTTTTCAACAATAGGTTGCTTAGTTGTGCTTCGATTAAATTTTTAATTAAATCTTTATTGGGTGCTTGCTTTTTGGCATTAAAATTGCCATAAGTCAGATACGGGCATGATACATGAAGATGTGCCCTTAGAGACCTTACAGCCTGGTAGGGAAGATACCCAGGCATGTGGAGAGAAGGCGATGTTCCTGCAGGGCTAAGAATATAGGTTAGAGGAAAGCAGTCTAGATGAAGGAACAGCGGGAGCAGAGTCAGGAAGAGTGTTAGACCATTACAATCAAAAGTTCTGCTGTGTTATCTGTTACTTTATGTGAGTGATTCCTAGGGCTTCTGCATATCATAAGTTCCCTGTGGGTGTTGATCATACAACTGCTGACACCACTTAAGTTTGACATGATCAGTCTGTCTAGGAATGAACTTGGGGCCAGATTTTAAATAATTGAACATATCACATTAAGGTGGTTGCTGTTTTATTCGAAGGGTGGTGGTGGTGGGCGGGTGCGGGGAGCCATTGAAAGGCATTAAACCTTCTGAAAGATGGATTGAAGGAATCTACCAGTGTTCCAGCTCAAGTTTACAAGAGTCTAGCCTGTTGAATAAGGATAAAGTAATTTGAAGCAAAGGCAGTTTGTCTGGAGACACTAAAATGTTAAATGTGTTGACTTTTTTTGGGGTGGGTGGGTGATAGAAAAGGGTCAATTCATTATAGATATTGTTTTATCAATATGTTGAGGGAGTAAATAAAGAGACTAATGAAGTGTTTGAAGACCACTTGAAATGTTTTTAGATTGTAGTAATAAAAGGCAGGACAACTCTTTAAACTTAGATTATATTTGTTTGCTTATATTTGTTGTTCAGCTTGCTTATAGTTACATCCTTATAACTTAGGTTCACTATTTGGACCTGTCTGCAAATGATCTACATATTTATTTATAGATGGTCTATATAGTTACAGACAAGTATGTCTGTATGACCTCAGTTCAGTTCAGTTGCTCAGTCGTGTCCAACTCTTTGCGACCCCATGAATCGCAGCACGCCAGGNATGAGATGGCTGGATGGCATCACCGACTCAATGGACATGAGTCTGAGTGAACTCCGGGAGCTGGTGATGGACAGGGAGGCCTGGCGTGCTGCAGTTCATGGGGTCGCAAAGAGTTGGACACGACTGAGCCGCTGAACTGAACTGATAAATAGTAAAGTTTGATTTTTTTCTAAAATTTCCTGATGGTTATTCAATTCAGTTCAGTCAGTCAGTCATATCCAAATCTTTGTGACCCTATGGACTGTAGCACACCAGGGCTCCCTGTCCATTACTAACTCCCGGAGCTTGCTCAAACTCATGTCCATTGAGTCGGTGATGCCATCCAGCCATCTCAGCCCCCGTCATCCCCCGTCATCGCCCTCTCCTCCTGCCTTCAGTCTTTCCCAGCATCAGGGTCTTTTTCAATGAGTCAGTTCTTCCCTTAGGTGGCCAAAGTATTGGTTATTATTGAAGGGCATCTTGCAGTTATAATAAAAACCTCAAGGGCCTGTCTAACCATGGCATTTGTTATCAAGAGGCTGAGACTGGCATGAAACATACACATAAAGGGTGAGTGTGAAGCTTTGACAACGTCAGGGAGGAAGAAATTTTCCTCTACGATACAAGGTTCTTCCGGCTTGTCTAAGAGTTAAGTTGACTTGAGACTTGTTGACAAGATAAAATCAAACAATGGTTTTGTTTCAAAAAGTCAAAAATCAAACAATATGTATACATAGGAGAGACCCTGGGTAACTGAGTAAATCACTAAAATGGCTAAAGCCCTCACATTCAGCTAAAGATAACAGAGGATCGGGGGAGTGGTTTGGGACTCTGAAGGGGAAGAAGGCAATTTGCATGGAGACAGGGAAGCAAATGCTGAGTAGCTAAGTGTTTGCTGGGTCATGTGAGGCAGTGGGCACAGAGCGGGCTCTGGTCTCTCAGAATGCTCCCCACTACGCCTGACCTATATTTTTTTTGCAGATTTCTCTGTCTACATTCTTTTAGGCAGTTAGGGGGAAGGTCAAAGTTTCTTTCTCTTTGGGGCTTTAAAAATAATCAAATTAATTCTCATGCCAAAGAGACTCATTTTGAGGTGGCAAACCACACATCGGGGGCCTCCAACCTGTCTGGGCCCAGGGACCGTTTCCGTGGAAGACATGGACCGGGAGGCGGGGGAGGGGGTTCCGGATGATTCAAGCACATCACACTTATTTCGCACTGTATTTCTATTGTTATGACATCAACTCCACCTCAGATCATCAGGCGTTCGATCCCAGAGGCTGGGGACCCCTGTCCTACAGTAGAATCACTAATATTTCACTTCTTTAAAAAAGAAAAGAAGAAGAAACCTGAAGGTCTGAAGCAAATATTATAATGCTAACATCTCTTAAATCTGGATGCACGGATGCATGGGTCTTGCTATTTAATTTCTTTTTTTTTATTTCTTATATGTGCTATATATTGATATTAAGTCATTTATAACTGTGTGAATATTTTATTATTTAAAAATCTCAACTCAAATAAAATGATCTCATGGCAACTTTGTCCCTTGTGATTTTCTGTTTCATTTGTTTGATCATGTCCCTAATTGATGAAGACCTTTGGCCTTTGAGGGGCGGATGGTTCAATCCAAATACCACACACACCCCCTGTCCCCTCTCCATCCTGGCCACACTCACAGCCTCTCTGTGTAGGAAACAGCCTCCTTTAGCTTCCCTGCCTCCGCAGGAGGTCCTCCTTCTGGAACAATAAAGCCAGAGGTTCCGCTTCACAGATTATCCTCGCAGGCCTCATTCGATGCGCACGGGCTCCCCGTAACAGCAGGAAGAGTCCCGGTTACCGGGTGGCTGAAATGTACCGAGTATTGTGTCAAAGGCTTTACGTATGTCTTTTTAAAAATAAGCTCTGTTGTTGTCTCTTTTTTGAGAACCAAAAAAAAAGGTCGGGGCAGGGGGAACTTCCCTGGTGTTCCAGAGATTANCCAGAAACATTTTAAATAATTTTCTTTTTACCCATAATTTTAAATAGCTGCCATATGTGAATTTAAAAAACTAGCAAGCATAGATTGCTGGATTCTATAGAACTGGATTCTTGGTGTAAAAAATAAATTTCCTCCAGCATCTACAAATCAGCAAGTAATTATTAGCCATTCTATCCACTAGTGATTTCCCTCTTTTAAACTGTTTTCCCACTTTCCTGACCAGATGTAGAATTTGATGATTAAACCAGTAAAATCCCATTTGTGGCTATCCCTTTGAAGCTGTTTCTCAAAACCAGGTGACTACGTGGACTGCACACTCATTAATTACAAGGCACGTTGCTCATTTATGGACTCACATGGTTCTCTGATGGCTTTTTCTACAGAGTTCTTTCAAGGTGCTTGCTCTCCTGTAGGAAATATGCACGGAACATGTCTCTGCATCCACAGAGCAGCTGGAGACCGGATCGGTGTTTTATGATTTGTGTAGTTGCCTGAACATCCAGAATCCATTGTATATTTCTCAGTCATGAGTTGAGTCTTAGTTGTTCTTTCCATATTTTAAACAAGTGAGGAGAAGGCTAGATGTAATGTCGAATATCTGATGTCTTCCAACAGAGCTGTAATGCTAAAGTGCATTTGTGACCAGGGAAGGCATCCCTGATAGTGGATAAGAAATCTGACTTCATTAACAAGTTTTTGATGGCTTAAGTGTTCATCATTAACATTTTGGAGAACTTTACAAGTGATACTTTGTACAGTGTCAAAAATGATGCCTTGGAAGAAATTAATACTCCTCAGATTTCTCACTTTCAGTTTTCACCTAAAGGCAAACATGTGAAAGCAATAAAACTCGAGCAAGCAGATTTCTCTGTAGAGTTCTGTTAATGTACAAACAGTATATGAATTTCACCTTCTGGTAACTTTCTTCTCTTACTTGACCCCAGGCAGTATTCTGCACAATCAAAACTAATTGACTTTGACAAATACAGATGAAGTAGGCTTGACTACCTGTACCAGGAACCCTGGGCTTTTTCACTAAAGTTTCTAAGTAAGCTTTTAAAAAAGGAATCATATTTCAACATTTCAATTTGGTTCTTTGTAATTTCACACCTCACAATTTCAGTAATCTTTTCTTAGGTATAATTGTCATAAAACATTGTGTTCATTTCAGATGTACAACACAATGATTCAATACTTGTATACACTGCAAACTGATCACAACAATAAGTCTAGCTACCATCTCTAAACCATACAGCATTTTTTTCCTTGTTATGGCAACCTTTAAGGTTTACTCTCTTAGCAACTTTAAAATATGCATTACAGTGTTATTAACGATGGGGCTTTCCTGGTGGCTCAGTAGTAAAGATCTGCCTGCCACCGCAGGAGACTCGATTTCGATCCCTGGGTGGGGAAGATCTCCTGGAAGAGGGCATGGCAACCTACTCCAGTATTCTTGCCTGGGAATCCCATGGACAGAGGAGCCTGGCAGGCTACAGTCCATGGGCTCACAAAGGGTCAGACATGACTTAGCAATTGAGCATGAGCACGCAGATTTAACTATAGTGGCCATGTTATATATTACATCCCCAGCACTCATTTGTTGTAAACTGGAAGTTTGTATCTTCTGATCCCCCTTACCTGTTTTGTGGCCCCTGCCAGCAATTGCAGATCTCTTGTCTGTATCTTTGAGCTTGGGGTGGTTTTTTGGTCTGTTTTTTAGATTCCACATTTAAGTATATATAAGTGAGGTCATACAGAATCTGTCTTTCACATAGCATAATACCGTCAAGGTCCATCCATGTTGTTGAAAATGGCAAGATTTCATTCTTTATCATGGCTGAATAATATTCCATTGTATATACATACCACTTTTTTTCCCCATACATTCACTCACTGATAGACACTTAGGTTGTTTCCATATATTGGCTATTGTAAATAATGCTGCAGTGAACATAGGGAAGCATATAGATTTTCTTTGGATAAATACCCAGAAATGTGACTGCTAGATTGTATGGTTGTTTGGTTTTGTTTTAAAATTTTGAAGACCCTCCATGCTGTTTTCCAGAGTGGCTGTACCAACATTTATTCCCAACAAAGGTGGAGACGGGTCCTTTTCTTCATATCCTCAGACACGAGTGATTTGTTGTCTTTTGATGATAGCCATTTTGGCAGGTGTAAGGTGATGCCTCATTGTGGTTTTGATGTGCATTTTCCTGATGACTAGTTGATGTTGAGCATCTGTTTGTATGTGTGTTGCCCATCTGAATGTCTTCCTGTGAAAAAAATGTCGCTTCACATTTTCTACCCATTTTAAAATAAGAGTGGGTTTTTTTTTTTGAAATGAGCTGTTTGAGTTCCTTTTATATTATAAATATTTATCTTATATTTTATATTTGACTATTAGCACCTTATCAGATACATGATTTGCAAATATTTTCTTCCATTTGGTAGGGTGCCTTTCATTCTGTTGGTTTCCTTTGCTGTGCAGAGCTTCTTAGTTTGATGTAGTTCCTACTTGTTTGCTTTTGCTTTTCCTGCCTTTGCTTTTGGTGTAATGTTTCAATAATCTTGTTGGCTCCTGTTGAGTTCACCTGACTTCTATGGAAACTGCTTTGTGTCTTGCAAAATCCTTGCTATTTCCAACTGCTTGAAGCCTCTGTATAACTCTCTGGCGCCTTTAAGATGGGCCAAATGTTTCATGTGGACACAGGCCCTTCCTTTCTGGCCCGCGTTTATCTCCTGCTCCTCCTCCCTCCCACTGTTCTGTCTGCTTCCCTTCTCACTCTCCTGATCCACACACACACCACTTTCTCTGCTGCACCTTACAGGCCGTTGACTCCTCATGTTCTTGATGGCTCCTTTTGAGGATGAAGCTGGGTTTTTGAGCATCAGGGAATAGGTAAGGCCCTTCCTATTGGAGCTGGGGCACTTATTGCTTGCAAATCTGAGGTCAAGAAAAGGAAAAGTGGGAAAAGGGGAAAGGTAGGAGAGAGGGATATTTTAGGAGTTTGGGATTGACTTGTGCACACTGCCATATTTAAAATAGATAATAAGCAAGGACCTACTCGATAGTACAGGGAATTCTACTCAATGGTCTGTAATAACCTTAAAGGGGAAAGAATTTTAAAAGAATCGATATATGTATATGTATAACTGAATCACTTTGCTGTACACCTGAAACTATACAACATAGTAAATAAGCTATACACCAATACTAAATAAAAATATTTAAAGAAANTAGTACAGGGAATTCTACTCAATGGTCTGTAATAACCTTAAAGGGGAAAGAATTTTAAAAGAATCGATATATGTATATGTATAACTGAATCACTTTGCTGTACACCTGAAACTATACAACATAGTAAATAAGCTATACACCAATACTAAATAAAAATATTTAAAGAAAGAAATTTACAGGTCAGCTCCATGATTTGTTGATAGATTGAAATCTCACGAAATGAATTACACATTCCTTATAAAAATATGGAATTAAATTCCCATAGGCAGAATATCCCCTTCAAAAGTTTCTTGTTTGTCATGTGTTCTTTTTAAATCCACTTGAAATGTGACATCTTCTTCTTTTCCGAGCAAAGTCAGTTTCTCCCTCCACTCTGCTCGCCAGAATCAGCTCCATGTTTTTAAAGGAAGAGAAAAGAGATGTGGGCACTTTATCAAAGTTCAGTACAAACATGGTTTAAAAAAAAACTGATTCTTTGAGGATCTAGATGGAAGATTTTTTTCTCAGGGTGAGGTAAAATTACATTACCTTATTCATCGGCGCATGGGGACAGCTGTTTTGACCAATTAGTTTTGGTCTTTGTGTATCATTCTTAAGCATATCAAGACAAATAACCCAACTGGAAAATGGGGAAAGGACCTGAATAGACCTTTCTCCAAAGAAGATACACAAAGACCCAATAAACACATAAAAAATGCTCGACATCGTGGGCCATCTGGGAAATACAAATCCAAACACAGTACTACTTCTCAACCACTAGAATAGCTGTAATGAAAAAATGGACAATAACAAGTGCTGGTGAGAATGTGGACAAGTTGGAGTCCTCATACACTGTTGGTGGAGGTGTGAAACGATACAGCTATCTTGGAAAACAGAGTTTTGTTGTTGTTCAGTCGCTCAGTCGTATCCGACTCTATGTCACTGCATGGACTGCAGCGAGGCTTCCATTCATTTCCTGAAATGCAAAAAGGTAAAATGATTGACTGAGGATGACTTACAAATAGCTGAGAAAAGAAGAGAAGCAAATGGCAAAGGAGAAAAGGGAGGAAAACAGTGTGTCAGTTCTTGAAAAAGGTAAACATAGAGTGCCTATGATCCAGCAGTTTCATTCCTAGGTATATACCCAAGAAAAACGAAAACATGTGTTCACACAAAAGCTAATACACAATGTTCCTTGCAGCATTATTCTTAATAGCCAAAAGGTAGAGACATCCCAAATGTCCATCAGCTGACAAACAGATAAATGTGGTCTATTCATACGATAGAATATTATTCATCAGTAAAAAAGAACTACTCTTAGGTGCCACAAGATGAACGAACCTTGAAAACACGCTAAGTGAAAAAAGTCAGACACAAAACGACCATAGAAGATACGATTACACTCATGTGAAATGTCCGGAAGAGGCAAATCTAGAGACAGAACGTAAATTTGTGGGTGCCAAGGAATGGAGGGAGGGGAGAATTGGGACCACGTGCTGTGAGGTGTGTCCTGGAATCGGTGGAGTTGCAGCAAGCGCATGGTCAAATGTACATGCCTTGTCTGTTAAAGTGCACGGGTGTTTAATATGCGTGCATTTTATCATGTATTTACTATGCAAGAGGAAACCACCCCAGCCATCCACCAAATATACAATGGAAGCCTTTTCTTCCAAAATNCTTCTTTTCTTAGCTATTTGTAAGGCCTCCCCAGACAGCCATTTTGCTTTTTTGCATTTCTTTTCCATGGAGATGGTGTTGTTTCTTGTCTCCTGTGCAGTGTCACGAACCTCCGTCCATAGATCATCAGACACTCTTATCAGATCTAGTCCCTTAAATCTATTCTCACTTCCACTGTATAGTCATAAGGGATTTGATTTAGGCCATGCCCGAATGGCCTTGTGGTTTTCCCCATTGTCTTCAGTTTAAGTCTGTATGACCTACTTATCCATATATTAACTAATCGTATCTAAATTAATATTCCTAGCATGAGGTTTAGGTCTTGACACAAGGGTAAGAATGTTCTTTTCCCTGCGTACAGGGTTGATTTGTTACTGTGTATTTCCTTTTGCTTCCTCTCCTTTAGGATCCCTGTGGGCCTGTGGAATTTTATGTATTCAGTGTGTCTTAATCAGGTGGTCCTCATTCTTTTTCCTCAACTTGTCCTAGTTTGGTCATGGCTTGGTGCTTTCAAACTAGTTTTCTTCCTTTGGATGTGACCCTGTTAACCTTTGAACTGTTTCTTGCTCATGTTACAAGATTTCTGAGACTCACTTTGTGCTTTCTCTGCCCAGTATCTATCTTTTAGCTCTTTTTATCAGGCAGTGGAGTTTAGATACCAAAATCTGGTGCTGTGTGTCCTTATTGCCATTGAGATGCCCTTGCTGTCATTGGACAGGCTTGGGAAATACTAGTTTTGATTTTGTGTTGCTAGTTCCAGTTCACATTTAACTTCATAGGGTTTTTAATTTGAGTTTATCCTTCTCTAATGTTAAAAATTGGCATTCTTATCAACTTTAATTACTTTCCTTTATCCTACAGTATAAGCATAGGAGTTCGAAAACTTAACAGTAGAATGATTGTAGGTTTCTATTTTATTCTCTTTGTTTTAAAAATGTTTACATCCTGAATATAGAATTATTTGAAGACATTTTATCTCTGATTTTGTAATCAATTTGATTATTAGGTTTGTTTATTTGAATGAAATCCCTAACATTTAAGGATTGCTTTACTGTTTTTCTAAACATATTTTTTTTGTGTGTGTAAAACATTTATATAGTTCCAGAGTCAGATCTACATTATAAAGGTGTGTTCACATTCTCCCTTCTTTTCCTGTCTCGAAGCTGTTCTCCTCCATTTTTATTTCTGGTTTATTTNTAATATTTTTGATGCTTTACTGTTTTTCTAAACATATTTTTTTTTTGTGTGTAAAACATTTATATAGTTCCAGAGTCAGATCTACATTATAAAGGTGTGTTCACATTCTCCCTT
This sequence comes from Neotragus pygmaeus, assembly GCA_006410875.1. Taxonomy (NCBI): domain Eukaryota; kingdom Metazoa; phylum Chordata; class Mammalia; order Artiodactyla; family Bovidae; genus Neotragus; species Neotragus pygmaeus. The sequence goes on along the minus strand of SJYV01045608.1, from coordinate 152,263 downwards.
CTTTTCCTGTCTCGAAGCTGTTCTCCTCCATTTTTATTTCTGGTTTATTTTTCCACTTAGTTTTGCAATATAAGGAAATATTTTTTTTACCTACTTTTCTTAAAAAAAAGTTTGTATTTCCAGAAAGCTTGTGTACACAGTTGTTTCTTCCTTTTTCCTTAATATATTCTGGAGATCACTTCATATACACTTCTATATTCTTGGTATGTACTCTTTGATGCTTGTAGTTCATTTCCTAAATATAATGTTTATATTCTGCTGCTATTAAAAAATTATTGCAATGAATAACCTTGTTTGATACATTGTTTTGTGTTTGATCAGATATAGTTTCAAGATAGTGAGATTGTTGGGTAAAAGGTGAAGAAGTGAAGTGAAGTGANCTATATAGTCCATGGAATTCTCCAGGCCAGAATACTGGAGTGGGTAGCCTTTCCCTCCTCCAGGGGATCTGCCCAACCCAGGGATTGAGCCCAGGTCTTCTGCATTGCAGGCAGATTCTTTACCAGCTGAGCCACAAGGGAAATACTTATAGCCATATTAATTGAAATACTAATTATGTACCAGCTAAATCTCAATTTTGTATTAATAGATAAATACATGATCAGCTGATTGACATTTCAAAGCACTTTTAATAAAACACTGTTATTCTGCTGGTTATATCTAATTTTCTGTCATTTTCAAATAAGTTGATAAATATAAAAGAATTACTAGCATAAGAATATGAAAGTCTTAATTGGACAGAAGATAATTTTATTTTATTAAATTTAGAGTGAAAAGTGGGAGAGAAGAATCATCTAACTAAGTCTTTCTCAATCTTTACTGTGTATACAAATCTCTGGGGATCATGTTAAAGATTCTGATTCCATCTGGGATGGTCCTGAGATTCTGAATTTCTGACAGACTCCAGCTTATGTCAACACTTCTGGTCTCTGGACCATGCTTTGAGTGTTAAGAGAATCAAAAAATTAAGATGTTTATGTAATACCACCCATCTAAAGAAGAACCATAATACAAATAGGTAAACACCAAAATCACTGCAGATGGTGACTGCAGCCATGAAATTAAAACACCTTACTCCTTGGAAGGAAAGTTATGACCAACCTAGATAGCATATTGAAAAGCAGAGACATCACTTTGCCAACAAAGGTCTGTCTAGTCAAGGCTATGGTTTATCCAGTGGTCATGTATGGATGTGAGAGTTGGACTGTGAAGAAGGCTGAGTGCCGAAGAATTGACACTTTTGAACTGTGGTGTTGGAGAAGACTCTTGGGAGTCCCTTGGACTGCAAGGAGATCCAATAGTCCATTCTGAAGNTGATTATAAAATATTTTAAAAGAAATGAGAATCTCTTTACAGACACTTTAGCTTAAATTGTAACTACATTTATAATGAAAATAATTCATTCTACTCTGAGTTCTTGCATCCATTTACCCCACAAATATTTAATTTACACTGACCATATGCTAATGAGTATTCTAGAAACTAGGGATGTAGTGACAAAGCCCACAGAGAAGATAGCTAATCCTGTGAAATGTTCTATCCATTTTATAAGTAATGAATGTTAAGCATTTTCTAAGAACTTCTAAGAATCAGAATAAGGAGCACTGGCATTCTGGAAGTCATAGGGAAAATGTTAGCTAGATAGGAAATTAAATCACACAACAATTCGATATTATAAAGAAAGAAATAATAGTACCTTTATTGAGATGGAGGGTAAAATGGCATTTACTAGAGGAGAAAAATATCAAGGGTAAAATATTGGAAATCACTATTATTTTGAATGATTATTTAATTCCAAAATCAAGCAGTATCACAAAGCAGGTTGTTAGGGGAGATGGGTTATCTGGTAACAGAACTTTTATCATTACTGGAAATGGCCAAGAGAAACAATGAAAAGATGAAAGTTTAATGGGCCATAAATTTTTACTTTTTTCTCATTTGAAATCACCACCTACTTGAGAATAGAGTGAATTTAATAATTCTTATCAATATTTTCATTCATGTTACTCTTTCTGAAGAATAATGTGTCTTACTCAGCATCTGTATAAGTGAATATTTATCATTTTGGCAGAGTAATCATCTGAAATAACCTTTTCTCAGCTGGTAGACATATGCTATTTGATCAAAGACATGAAAAAGATAGCTGTTACGAATTTTTTTTTCTTTTTTTAAAATTTAAATGTATTTATTTTAATTGGAGGCTAATTACTTTACAATATTTTATTGGTTTGCCATACATCAACATGAATCCNCCAGGCAAGAGTACTGGAGTGGGTTGCCATTTCCTTCTCCAGGAGATCTTCCCAACCCAGAGATTGAACCTGGGTCTCCTGCATTGCGGGCAGGTGCTTTACCTCTGAGCCACCAGGGTAAAAGGTAAATATGTCTATATCGTAATTTGTTAGTGTCAGAAATTGCCTGTTTAAAAAAAAAGGCAAATCTAATTATATCACCATTTGCATAAAGTTCTCAGTGGCTTCCCGTTGCTTTAAGGACAGAGCTTCGTAGCAGGCCTCGAGGGTGTGCGTAATTTCCATCCTCTGGGGCCTTGACCTCACCACACTGCACCTCCGTTTGCACCAGCCATGCAGGTGCTTCTCACATCTCCAGTGCCCGTCGTCATCTCTGCCACTAGGGAGCGTAGCCCTTGTTCTTGCCCTCTTCCTGGAATGCTTTTCTGTCCAAATTTCAGTTCTTTTTAGTCTGCCTTCCTTGTCTCAAGCATCACTTTCTGATGAAAGCTGTTTTGATGAAAGTGTTTGTACATTTTATAATAAAGGTAGAATAGAGACTCTCCATATATCCATCACTCACTTACAGTAACCGTCAATTTTCTGAAGGTTTTGAAGTTTTTTCTTGACTTTCATCAAGTCCTTATATTAGAGACATTGCTGTCCTTCCAAGTGCTTATCACAATTACAGGGTTACGTTTATCCACATGATTTAGCGAGGTTTTGTTTTCTCGAAATGGCTGAGCTTCATGAGAGCAGAGATTCTTAATTGTTTTTGTCCATTAATACTTTTCTGGTCCTTAGCTCATTCTTGGGTTCTGAGAGCTCACATCCCGTGGGCCCTAGCTAGCATTGTCCAAAGGCAGATTGAGGCTGTATGGTTAAATGTGTGGTTTTCTCTCCAGGAGTCTGTCAGATAGTCTTATTCAGAGATCTCAGTTAATATAGTGTAGGAGCTGGCGATGCAGCTTGTGTGCCTCATGTTAGAGTTGTAGTCCATAGGACAAGAATTTGAGAAAGAAAGGTGGAAGTGCCTTGGGGGAGAAAACAGACTGAAAGCCACGGCAAGACAGATGGAAAGCTGTGTCAGTCGTGTTACTTCTGACATTGGTTGTGTGGGCATCCAAAAGAGCTGGGCCTTTGTCTTGGAGCTGACCACACACACTTGGCCCAGGAGACAGAGACTCCGGGAGCCTGGGGGAAGGTAGAGTAGCTGTTGCAGCCTCGCATCAGTGAGGCAGATGGGAAGTTGGTGAGTGCAGATGTCCTGCCAGATGCGCCCTCCGTCTGCGGCACAGTAGTCTCTCTCTGGCCCACCCAGTCCTGAAACAAATACAAGGGAAAGCCTGGGAATGCAGTTTAGCCTGGCCAAGTTAAAACATTACAAAGCAAAATGATGAGCTCAGGGTTTTAAATTCTCAGTGAGGGTTCCAGATAAGGGACCTGAAAGTTTCTGTGACTGCCCTAATACTGCAANATTGTCTGTTCTTTAGAGTGATTCCTCTTTGTATCCTTGTAAAGACACACCGAAGATTCAGAGTTGTTTTTTTGCCAGTGGTTTTAGGCAGGAGTAGTTTTTGTCATGGGTCTTTTGGCAGTCTGGCAAAACCTATGGATACCTTCTCAGAATGTTTCTGAATACAGTAAGTTAAATACAAGGGAGCAAAGGAGAAATAAATCTAAACATTTAAATAGTTAACTAAAATATGAAAACTTTAGTAATAGTGCTTTTTTGTTAATATATTATGTTGCAGATAAGACATATAGGTAAACAATTTTTATATTTTAAGGCACCGAAATGGTAGTTCTTGATGTTTATCAGAAGAGTGAATTGAGGTGGTCTTTGACCTTTCACATTTGTTGTTGGTTGTTCAGTCATTCAGTTGTGTCTGACTCTGCTACCCTATGGACTGTAGCATGCTGCTAAGTCACTTCAGTCGTGTTCGACCCTGTGTGACCCCACAGACGGCAGCCCACCAGGCTCCCCCGTCCCTGGGATTCTCCAGGCAGGAACACAAGTGGGTTGCCATTTCCTTCTCCAATGCATGAAAGTGAAAAGTGAAAGTGAAGTCGCTCAGTTGTGTCTGACCCTCAGCGACCCCAGGGACTGCAACCTTCCAGGCTCCTCTGTCCATAGAATTTTCCAGGCAAGAGTACTGGAGTGGTGTGCCATTGCTTTTTCCGGAAAAGACCCTGATGCTGAGAAAGATTGAGGGAAGGAGGAGAAGGGAACGACAGAGGATGAGATGGTTGGATGGCATCACCGACTCAATGGACATGGGTTTGGGTGGACTCTAGGAGTTGGTGATAGACAGGGAAGCCTGGCATGCTGCAGTTCATGGTGTCGCAAAGAGTTGGACACTACTGAGTTGCTCAGTCATATCCGACTCTTAGTGACCCCATGGACTGCAGCCTACCAGCCTCCTTCGTTCATAGGATTTTCCAGGCAAGAGTACTGGAGTGGGGTGCCATTGCCTTCTCCGTGGACTGTAGCATATTGAGCCAGAAATAATTGATGATAGAAATACAGGAGAGCATTATAGATCTGTGGGTCAGTGCATATAATCCTAACATGCTAGCTACTCAGAGTGAGGCTACACTTTACAGGCTGAAGCATTGTCCTCCATAAAACTGCCCTCACTGCAGACACCAGCAATAAACTTGGCGTCCACAGGCCATCCACATTTCTGACCACCTGGGCTACAAAGTTAAGGGTTCCCATGACCACCTCAGCTTTGAGAATTTACTAGAAGAACTCATAGAACTCAGGAAAATGCTATCCTTATGATACAGTTTCATTATAGCAGAAAAGGATCCAAATCCATGACCATCCAAAAGAAGAAACATGCAGGATGAGGTCTGTAATAGTCTGAGTGGGGATCATCCAGTTTTCTTTGGTGGAGTCAGGAGTATCACTGTCCTGCACGTGGATATGTAATGGTGTGTAGGGCTGGAGTATTGCTGATCAGGGAAGCTTGGCTGTCCAAGGTGTTTATTGGGGCTTTGTTAGGTAAGCATGGCTGATTGAATCATTGGCCATAAAGTTGAGCTCAATCTTTAGCGTCTCTCCTTGAAAATTGACTTGTCAGGGGATTCAAAATCCCAATTCTCTAATCCCCTAGTTGATCTTTTTGGTGAGTCATCTTGTTAGCACAAACTATCTAGGGGATCATAAATCAAAAGCACTCCTGTTACTAAGTACATTCCAAGGATTTAGAAGGTACTTCCTAGGAACTGGGACAAAGGCCAACCAAACTCTTTGTTTTACAGCAGTCACCAATTCTGTTTTCATAGTTTGATGACTAATTCCCTGATGGCTCTGGTCATGTCTGTTCTGTGGCAGGCCATGTAACTTAATTTAGAAGTAGTGCATGAGCTTTAAAGCTATTTTGAGATCCGTAACATATGAGGTGGGGGTTGGAAAGATCTGTGATTTCTATTGTTTGAGAAAGTCAGGGATACTCAAATAATACTGTGTTTCATACACATGATGGAAGTAAAAGAAACATGAAGATAGAGTTTTTCCCTTGTCCAGGTTCATGGTACTTGTGAATTTTGTCCATGCTTAAGAGCTTTTATATTAGAACTTGGTGTTTAGATGTCTGGTGATTTAGACTGTTGAATGGTTTTGTTTATATTGATAGTTTGGGGCTCTGAAGGCCTTCGAAGTATACTCTTGGTATATACTGTAGCCAAACACTGGGTAGTTAATGATGTTGTGTTCAAATTGAGCCCTTCATTTTAATCTTAAAGTTTTAGCCAAAGGGATGTCAGCACCGGAGGCCTAGAGTGCTGGTTTTACCTGCCATCCATTGAAACATTTATGACTGGACTTTCTAGTAAATTCTTTTAGGTACTTAGGAAGGTTCTAAGTTGTAAACCACTGCTTTTTCTTTCCAGATTTATAAAATCTGAAACTATTGAGTCTTTTTCTCTCTTTTACCATTTTATTGTGAAAATTTTCAAACATATAGAAAAGTTGAAAAGGGCATTTGAACATCTGAATACTTGCCATCCAGATTCAGGAGTTGCAAATATTTTGCCACCTTTTCTTAATTTATTTAAAAAAAAAAATCCCATCTTAGGAAATAAGCTACAGACTGTTGAGTAAGTGTAGTAAATCTGTGTTGTTGCCACTAGTTCCAAACTTTGCTGTTCTCCTCTGTCTGCTGTTCCCCATCCCCCAAGCTTTTAAAGTGAAATTTCCTCTACATTGAAAGGTTAAAACTATAGCTTAATTATATCTGTACATTCTCCACTGATATTTCATTTGCTAACATTTTGTTCTACTAATATTTTTTGTTGAGCTGTTTGAAAGTTCAAGTAAATTGCAGGCATCATAACACTTTTAAGATTTGAGTGTTTTTCTTTGTATCTACAATATGTTAATTAAGAACATTATTTCTTGTTTAATGTTTAGGTCCTAGTCAGATTTTAGCCATATGTCATTTTTCATATAAATTCCCCCCCCCAACCCCCCACTCTGAACCCTCTATGATGACAACTTTAAGACCCTTGTTGACAGCCCAAACTTCAGCTTACACGTGATGTGTTTGGCCTTTAGTGTTCCTGTGTAGTTTTGCACTGGTGTTGAGACTTCTTTGGAACATGGCACTTTTGCTTAAGCAGCTTTAGGAATTTATAAATAGCACTGTTTGGTGATAGCAGCTGGCAGCAAATATTTTGATATGTGACTTCTGCTTTGTGTTTATTACTTAATTTTACATCGGAAAGTTTGAAACATTCATTTCTTAACCTTTTTGGAGACAACAGCACTGTGTCATTGATTTTTGTGTGTGTGTGGTGTCCTTTTCCTTTATGGGCACAATCTGTGTTTTTAGTTTTTGTTTGGTTTGTGCGCCACACCGTGTGGCATGTGAGGTCTTAGTTCCTGACCAGAGATTGAAGCCATGCCCCCCCACAGTGGGAGCTCGGAGTCTTAACCACTGGACCATCGGAGAAGTCCCTGTGTTTATTTTTAAAATAAGAAATATATCTCAGTAACACTTCTTGCAGGCCACTCGCGAGCTGTTTTAATTTTGGTGCCATAGGTTTTTAATTTCCAAAATGGAACAGCTATAGTGTGTGTGACTTACGGTGGCTGTGTAGGGTCTGAGTTGTTACATGTATATCAGTGTGTGATATGATACACAGCATGTGCTTGGGGACAAACAACCTTTGAGATGGTTATAGAAGAATTTTGAGCTCTAAAGTTAAATTCATGACATTTTAAAAGTTGTCTAGCAAAATTGCATACATGGATAGCTAGCTATATTTAATACAGATGGATTTAGCAAAGGGAAATCCAAGATCATCTTTTCTCCAAATTTCATTATGAAAAATTTTGTTTATTTATTTTTAAAATTTAAATTGAAGTAGGAATTTGGAGAGTAACATTAGTATGTTCTTTGTTTAGATAAAGAAATTAATATTTTGTCATTTTCACTTGATTGTATGTATTGTTTTCTTCCCCTGAACTGTTTGAAATTCACTTGCAGACATTACGTCACCCTACCTGTAGTTAGTTTCCTAAAAATAACTGTATTCTTGTACATAACTATAATGTCATTGTGCTTTTAAAGTTTAATGATAATGTCATAATGTGTTATCTATTATATAGTGCCTATTTAAATTTCCCCATTTGTCTTCAGTGTCTTCTACAGCTTTTCCCCCTCCAAACCATTCATTTAGGATTTACTTGTCTGCTTTTAGTCTCTTAGTCTAGATCAGTATGTCTACCTTTTTTTCTTATGACGTTGAACTTTTATAGAATATGACCCGTTTGTCTTGTAGAAGCCTCTTCACCTACTCTTGTGCCTGGTGTGCTTTGCATTACATCATGTCTGGAGGACTCTGAAGTGTGGTTGGCTCATAATTAGTGGTGGTGAATGGTTTGGTCTCTCCACTGTCAAGCGCCATTCATAACCAGCGGGTAATTTGGGGTGATTCTTTGGTACTATGCAGCATTATTCTCTAGAAGCCTTTCGCCTCATGGGGTTAGCAGTCTGCTGACTAACCCCGATTAATCCTGAATACAGGGCTGTCTTTTTTATGGCTATCAAATTAAGCTTCACTTGATAACATTTTCTGTTATATTTGAAAAAAAACTGTGACTCCTGCTATCTTAGAGGAGAAGGCATCCCACTCCAGTGCTCTTGCCTGGAAAATTTTGTGGATGGAGGAGCCTGGTAGGCTGCGGTCCATGGGTTCGCTAAGAGTCGGATACACTGAGCGACTTCACTTTCCCTTTTCACTTTCCTGCACTGGAAAAGGAAATGGCAACCCACTCCATTGTTCTTGCCTGGAGAATCCCAGGGACAGGGGAGCCTGATGGGCTGCCGTCTGTGGGGTCGCACAGAGTCAGACACGACTGAAGTGATGCAGCAGCAGCTATCTAAGAAATGAGATTTTGCTATATCATTTCTAAGATAAAATCAGGCAATTTGGAATAGCAGTTCCAACTCAAAAATGGTGAAGGACTTCAGTGTTACTAGAAACGCTCCTGTATCCTTTCCTCCTGCAACTCTTCAATCTGTGTGTTTTACTTTCTCTGAAAGTATTATGACAAGTTTAACCTGAAAATTTTAATGCAGCGGTAAGCGATAGAAAATCTTATATCTGCTAGTGAGAAGGGTGCCTTTAGATCATCAGTAAGCCAAATTTTTTATGTTATAGAACCAAGTTGATTTATTAAGTTAGGGAACATTGATTCTTGTGTAGGTTAAAATATTCTTTAATCTTTGAAGTAGCTTTGTAAAGAATGTCAGAAAAGAAACAGAGTCGTGAGATGTTTTTAAAATCGGAAAATACTATATCCTCTGTTAGGTGCTGTTGAGAATATTTCAGTGGTAAGGAAAATTGATACAGAAGATGGGATTTGCAAAACACTTGAGAGGGTTGAATTGAAGCAGTCCGTCTCTTCCTGTAGTGGGAGAAGGTACCAGTCAGCTAACACGTTTGGTAGTGGGAAAGTGAGTAGCTCTCTTTCGTTTGCTTCCATCTGACTAGCACAAAGAAAGCTTACCTGCTGAGGGTGGGCGTGGTATTGTCAAAAGCTCACTTGCAATATAAGATTTTAAGTTTGAAGTTATTCAGCCATGCTTAATGGCTCAAATTGTGGCTGTGGTAAGCAAGAAGTTGGTTTTGGCAGAAAGTGCCAGAGACAAGCAAGGGAGTCACTATGTAGTTGACCATCTGTGGAATCTAAGCTGAGTAATGCAGGCAGTTAGTACCCAAGGAGATAAAAATCAAGCCATAGTTTAGAGGTAGTAGTTGCATAAAGTAATTGTTGGGAGTAGCATGGCTGGTATAAGAAAAGTGGAGTGACTAGAGGGTGTTTTGAGTGTGAGATGCTTAAAACAAAGATTCCAGAGGTATTGGAGTGATTGGTAATGAGAAGGTTGAGGTTGTGACTGTGGAGATAGTTGGCTGGAGTTGGATAGATTGAAGTAAAGATGTCTTAGAACCAAGGGGGCATGTTGTTCAAAGGATCTCATGCTGCAAAAAATGTAATGGAAAACAAACAAACCAGGAACCAAATTTTCAACAATGTGTGCAGATGACTAGAGGGTTAACAGGTAGATAGAGGACTGAAAGAAAAAGTTCAGTTTAGTTGCTCTGTTGTATCCGACTCTTTGCAACCCCATGGACTTTAGCACACCAGGCTTCCCTGTCCATCACTAACTCCCGGAACTTGCTCAAACTTATATACATCGAGTTGGTGATGCCGTCCAACCGTCTCATCCCCTGTCATCCCCTTCTGCCTTCAATCTTTCCTAGCATCAGTGTCTTTTCTAATGAGTGGACCCTTTGCATCAGGTGGCCAGAGTATTGGAGTTTCAGCTTCAGCATCAGTCCTTCCGGTGAATACTCAGGATTGATCTCCTTTAGGATGGACTGGTTGGATCTCCTTGCTGTCCAAGGGACTCTCAAGACATATTCTCCAACACCACATTTCAAAAGCATCAATTCTTTATAGTCCAACTCTCACATCCATACGTGACTCCTGGAAAAGCCATAGCTTCAACTAGACAGACCTTTGTTGGCAAAGTAGTGTCTCTGCTATTTAACATGCTGTATAGGTTGGTTATAACTTTTCTTCCAAGGAGCAAGCGTCTTTTAATTTCATGGATGCAATCATCATATGCAGTGATTTTGGAGCCCCCCAGAATAAAGGCTTTCACTGTTTCCATTGTTTCCCCATCTATTTGCCATGAAGTGATGGGACCAGATCTTTGTTTTCTGAATGTTGAGCTTTAAGCCAACTTTCTCACTCACCTCTTTCACTTTCATCTTTAGTTCTTTGCTTTCTGCCATAAGGGTGGTGTCATCTGCCTATCTGAGGTTATTGGTATTTCTCCCGGCAATCTTGATTCCAGCTTGTGCTTCATCCAGCCCAGATGAACTCTGGATGAACTCTTTTCATGATGTACTCTGCATATAAGTTAAATAAGCTGGGTGTAAAAATACAGCCTTGACATACTCCTTTCCTGATTTGGCACCAGTCTGTTGTTCCATGTCCAGTTCTAACTGTTGCTTCTTAGCCTGCATACAGATTTCTCAGGAGACAGGTCAGGTGGTCTGGTATTCCCATCTCTTAAAGAATTTTCCAGTTTGTTGTGATCCACGCAGTCAAAATTTTGGCATAGTCGATAAAGCAAAATAGATGTTTTTCTGGAACTCTGTTGCTTTTTCGATGATCCAGCGGATGTTGGCAATTTGATCTCTGTTTCCTCTGCCTTTTCTAAATCCAACTTGAACATCTGGAAGTTGATGGTTCATGTACTGTTGAAGCCTGGCTCGGAGAATTTTGAGCACTAATTTGCTAGTGTGTGAGATGAGTGCAATTGTGTGGGTAGTTTGTGCATTCTTTGGCATTGCCTTTCTTAGGGATTGGAATGAAAACTGACTTTTTCCAGTCCTGTGGCCACTGCTGAGTTTTCCCAATATGCTGGTATATTGCGTGCAGCACTTTCACAGCATCATCTTTCAGGATTTGAAATAGCTCAACTGGAATTCCTTCACCTCCATTAGCTTTGTTAATAGTGATGCTTCCTAAAGGCCCACTTGACTTCGCATTCCAGGATGTCTGGCTCTAGGTGAGTGATCACACCATTGTGATTATCTGGGTCGTGAAGATCTTTTTTGTACAGTTCTTCTGTGTATTCTTGCCACCTCTTAATATCTTCTGCTTCTGTTAGGTCCATGCCACTTCTATCCTTTATTGAGTCCATCTTTGCATGAAATGTTCCCTTGGTATCTCTAATATTCTTGAAGAGATCGCTAGTCTTTTGCATTCTATTGTCTTCCCCTATTTCTTTGCAGTCATCACTGAAGGCTTTCTTATCTCTCCTTGCTATTCTTTGGAACTCTGCATTCAAATGGAAGTATCTTTCCTTTTTTCCTTTGCTTTTTGCTTCTCTTCGCAGCTATTGGTAAGGCCTTTTCAGAAAACCATTTTGCCTTTCAAATCTTACTTAATGGCCTGCCTCAAAGGACCCTGCCTCTCTGCCTCTTGTTCAGTCACCAAGTACTCTTTGTGACCCCATGAACTGCAGCACACCAGGCTTCCCTGTTTCTCATCCTCTTCCAGAGTTTGTCCAAGTTCATGCCCATTGAATCCTTGATGCCATCCAGCCATCTCATCTGCTGTCTCTCTCTTCTTCTTCCTTCAATCTTTCCCAGCATGAGGGTCTTTGCCAGTGAGTTAGCTGTTTGCATTGTGTGTGTGTGCAGAGTTGCTTCATTTGTGTCCAGCTCTGTGACCCCGTGGACTGTAGCCAGCCTGGCTCCTCTGTTCCATGGATTCTCCTGGAGTGGGTTGCCATACCCTCCTCCAGGGGAGCATCCAACCCAGTGATTGAACCCATGTCACCTGCTGCCCTTGTACTGCAGGCAGAATCTTGACCACTGAGCCACCGGGGAAGTAGCCCAGCTCTTTGAATTAGGTGACCAAAGTATTGGAGCTTCAGCTTCAGTCCTTCCAAAGAGTATTCAGGGTTGATTTCCTTTAAGACTGACTAGTTTGATCTCCTTGCTTTCCAAGGTGCTCTCATGGGTCTCCTCCAGCATCACATTTCAAAAACTTCAGTTCTTCCTTGCTCCGCTTCTTTAATGTCAGCTCTAACATCCATCCATGACTACTGGAAAGACCATAGCCTTGATCATATAGACCTTTGTTGGCAAAATGAAGTCCGTCCTTTCTTGTCATAGCTTTCCTGCTTAGAAGCAGTGGTCTTCTAATTTCATGGCTGCAGTCACCATCTGTGATTTTAGAGCCCAAGAAGAAGAAATCTGTCACTCCTTACACCTTTCCCCCTTCTATTTGCCATGAAGTGATGGGACCGATCTTAGTTTTTTTGATATTGAGTTTTAAGCTGGCTTTTTCACTCTCCTACCTTCACCCTCATCAAGAAGCTCTTTAGTTTCTCTTCACTTTCTGTCATTAGAGTGGGATCGTCTGCATATCTGAAGTTTTGATGTTTCTCCTGGGCTAGCTTGTGAGTCATTCGGCCCAGCATTTCTCATCGTGTGCTTTGCATATAAGTTAAATAAACAGAGTGACAATAATAGCCTTGTACTCCTTTCTCAATCCTGAACCAGTCAGTTGTTCCATACAGTGTTCTAACTGTTGCTTCTTGACCTACATACAGATTTCTCAGGAGACAGGTAATGGTCTGGTATTTCCATCTCTTTAAGAGTTTTCCACAGATTGCTGTGATACACACAGTCAGAGGCTTTAGTGTAGTCAGTGAAACAGAGGCAGATATTCTTCTGGAATTCCCTTGCTTTCTCTATGATCCAGCAAATGTTGGCAATTTGATCTCTGGTTCCTCTTCTTTTTTTAAACCCAGGTTTTACATCTGGAAGTTCTCGGTTCACGTATTGCTGAAGCTTAGCTTGGAGGATTTTGAACATAACCTTGCTAGAATGGGAGATGAGGGCGATTGTCCTGTTTCCATTCTTTCGTACTGTCCTTCTTGGGAATTGGGATGAGGATTGACCTTTTCCAGTCCTGTGGCCACTGCTGGGTTTTCCAGATTTGCTGACATATTGAGTGCAGCACTTCACTAGCATCATCTTTTAGGATGTTAAATAGCTCTGCTGGAATTCTATCACTTCCACAAACTTCATTGTTTCCCTGTTAAACTAAAATGCCTTGTTCAGGTCATAGATAATCTGACCCTGCCCACCTTTGAATGGCTGCAAAGAAAAGATTTACACATTCTTTCCAGAGGCTTGGCCATTCCTGGAGATATTTGCAAGACTGAAAACCCTTTTTACTTTACTTCCTCACTGCCTCTCTCTCTATTCTGCCTTTTGACTGGTTCCTCCTTGCTTCTCTCTTGGGTTCTATAAAAGAACCTGGCATCCAGACCCAGACAGGATGGTTATTTTGAGACGTTAGTCTGCCGTCTCCTTGGTCAGCCAGCTTGTCTCTACACCTTGTCTCTTGGATTCACTGCCCTGTCGTGTGGCAAGCAGAATGGGCATGGACTTGCTGATACTGCTTCCTTTTTTTTTTCCATTACAGGCATACTTCGTTTTATTGCAGGTTTGTGGCAACCTGGCATTGGCAGATGATGGTTAGCTCTTTTAGCAATAGAATCTTTTAAAATCAAGATATGTACGTAGTTTTCTTCAGGCATAATGCTACTGCATACTTAATAGACAACAGTATAATGTGAACATAACTTTTGTATGCATTGGAAACCAAAAAATTCATGTGACTCACTTTATTGTGTTGACTTAAAAACAACATGAGAGTTGTGAGTTAAGTTTATTTGGGACAGAATGAGGACTGCAGCCAGGGAGACAGCATCCATACAGCTCTGAGAGACTGCTCCAAAGAGGTAGTGAGGGAACGTGAATATGAAGATTGCGGTGAAGGCGGAGTTGAGTGCGATCAAGCTCTTAACCTAATAAGAGGTTTTCTGCTAGTCATGAGGGGCTGATGTCTTCATGAAGGAATTTAGTGCTTTTCTAGATATGAGGAGTTGCAAAGATTGGGGTAATGAAATCAGTTCTTGAAAATATCCAACTGTCTAAAGACCTGTTCCACCAGATTCTGTGGAACACAGAGTGCCTTATTCTCTACCGTGAACTCCCTCAGGGGGTGTTGAAGGTCAACAGCTGCAGCAGCCCAGTGTTCAATCTCCACAGAGGCAGATGGCAAACGCCCTTGGCAAGCACCAGTTTGTAGTTGACAATTGACAATAATTGCTTCATTGTGGTGGTCTGGAACTGAACCCGCCGTATCTCTGAGGGATGCCCTCTGACTTACTGCCACTTGAGATACTATCTCCTTTGCTTGCTTACTTGTGTAGTATCTCTTCCCTCCTACCTTAGCTTCAAACAGTAGTCATTCTGAATATTCATTGAATTATAAAGTCCATTTGATTTTAAATTTGCCTTGAGGGTTTCTGAAGTTTTATTTGTGTAGTTAAGAATTTTTTTTTACCAGTTAAAATGATTCCTTTTCCTCTTGTTAGGCTTTTTAAATTATTTTAACTATTATGTTATATTTTAGTCTCTAGAAAATGCATTCCCTTTAGTTCTTAAACCTGTGAACACATGCCTATAAGTTGTATACATGGTAACTAATACATGAGAACTGAATGTAGTCAGGTGGTTCAGTTTGTGAACTGAAATTTGTGGTAGATATTTTTGTGTTTTATGAGAATATGTTTCCATAGATGTTTTACTATGTGGACTGTGAACTGGACCCAAATTTGGTTTAAAGGATAAACCATTTTTATAAGGTGATTTAACTTTTTGCATAGGAATGAATGAAAATTTCTTTAAGGCTCCTCCAGAGTTACTGGATCTTCTGGTTTCTGGAATCTTGGGAGCAGAAAGGGAACTGCTAAGTCTCATTGACTGTAGTCCCTTATCTTGGTTTACCGACCTTCCACCTAGCAGTGGCTCAGGCTTGAAGTAGATTCCAGTGTTGCCTCATCCTCCAGCAGTTGTTCCGCTGTGTACCTGCTGCATCTGTTGCTCACTGCTGCGGCTTGCTGGGTCTTTTTGTGTCCCGTCAAGAAGATGGGCTGTGCCAGTCTAAATCTTTTTTGACGTACCAGTGTCTGCCCTTTTCTGACTTCTGCCAGCAAAATGGATTGGGATACAGCGTGGGAAGCCCAAGGCTGTATTATGTTCAGTTGATCGCCAAGGAATTGCCCTTTTCTCTGTTGAAGGGTCTAGTACTTCCTTTTCTCTTGCTTCTCTATGCAGTCCTTGGCACCGAGGACTGAGAAATTAAAGTTAATTGCTTCTGGGCAAAGTGCGTTTTTACTGATGTTACATTTAAAATAATGTCACGTTTGATGGCTTACTTGGAGAAGTTTGCTCTTGTGTGATGCTCTAGTAATGAACTGTTATTTCACTGTTTTACAGAGTACTTAAGATTTCACGTATTTTTGCTGAACTTGTTAAAAAAAAAAGCGCTTGGGATGATGGATTAACAAGAACATTGAAATTCTGTGAAAAGTTTCAAATTGGAGCATATTGAATTTTCACCCTAGTCCAGCAGCTGTGCTGCTCACTTAAATACAGATGAATGAAGACCCCATTCGGAAAGACACCTGGCCAGCGGTCCAGAGCTGATGCAGGTAGGCAGTGCAGTTCTACACTTACTTTAGTACAATAAATTTGAAACAGTTGTAAAAATGGGGAATGCGCTCATGTAATTCCTAGTGGTTTGCTATTCTTAAAGCTTTGTGTGATTTCTAGTATTTTATACATGTGAAAAACACAGGTTTAGGTTTTTGAAAGGTAGGGAATCATTAGTTTTTCGTGTGGTCTTTTGCAGTAAGTTATGGATGTCCAGTAAATTTAGCAAGTGAATTGTAAATACTTAAGAGGTTTATAGTAAGTAAAGGTTTTATCATTGGTTTTTGAAAGAAATGACCATGAGATGACTAGATGAGTATTAGATTTAGTGAGATTTAGAGTATTTAATAGGAAAAAAGGTAAACTCAGCTTTTTGTGTATTTACTTGAAAGAACTTTACTGGACTGTAATGTATGGAAATGAATGTTTAATAGAAATTCTTATTTTTGTGGCATACAGCTGATACTAGAAGTTTAGACTTTGCATGGTTTTTGTCTACCCTAGAAAACTAAAAGGTAAAAATCTTATAGGCTTCAGAATAAAATAGGTAAGTAATATACTCTTTTGTTGTTGTTGTTGAGTCACTAAGTTGCTTTTTCGACCCCATGGACTGTAGCCCTGCAGGCTTCTCTGTCCATGGGATTTCCCAGGCAAGAATACTGGAGTGGGTTACCATTTTTTTCTTTGTGGATCTTTCTGACCCAGGGATCCATCTTGCGTCTCCTGTGTTGGTAGGCAGATTCTTTACCACTGAACCATCAGGGAGCCCAGTGTTCTCTTTTGGACTTATATTTTTCTCCATTTCAGAAATATGTTTGAATATTGAAAACGTCTGTCAAATATAAGTGAATCTGAGAATTCAGCTAGCAAAGTTACTAGTAATCTTAGAATGGTTGCTGTGGTTTAGAATTTATTATGTTTATTCGCTATGGAGTTTGTAATTCCTTTGTAGAGGAGCCACAGGGATTAAGATTTTAAGTTCCTTTTATCTCTTTGATTTTAGTTTCTCTCTTGTAAACATTGATTAAACTGTTACATTTGTTGATAAGATTAACTTGCAGTCATGGTGACAGACTGGATTGTAAGGCAGCTGAGAGTTTACTACTCTGATTCCAACTCTCATCAGTTCTGTCCTGGTCTTTTTTTATTTCTTTACTGCTTAAAATTTTTTAATAATTTGTGTATTTATTTTTGTTCACACTAGGTCTCTGTTACTGCGTACTGGTTCTCTAGCTTCTACTAGCAGGGGCTGCTCTTTGTGGTGCATTGCCGTGACTTCTTGTTGCAGAGCACAACCTCCAGACACATGGGCTTCAGGAGTTGCCACATGCGGGCTCTAGAGCGCAGGTTCAGTTGCCACATGCGGGCTCTAGAGCACAGGCTCAAGTTGCACATGGGCTTAAATTGCTCTGCTACATGTGGAATCTTCTCAGACCAGGGATCAAACTTGTGTCCCCTGCGTTGGCAGGCAGATTCTTATCCACTGCACCACCAGAGAAGTCCTGTCCTGCCCTTTTACTAGCTGTGTAAACATTGGTGCATTTTGTATCTTCATAAGCCTTGTTTTTCCTTATCTAAACAATAGTACTGTTATGTATCTACTGGGGTTATTATGAAGAAATAAATGTATTTTTGTGTGTTAGGTGCTTAGCTTCATGCCTACCACATTATAGCTGCTCTGCAAAAAGCATTGTTTTGGTGATCATACTATTTTAACAAAATGTTTTATTTCATCTCATGTTTCTATAGCTGTCGACAAAAGTTTTTGTTGGTCATGTTTCTATAGCTTGAAATAGTAATTGTACCCCAAGATTTTTTAGGCACACCATTCTGAATTCATCACTCCTGTTTTCTTTATTGATTTAAAGTCATATTCTTAGTTAGGAGAGAGAATTGATTAAAGTGATGTGTAGTATGGTATAAGTAACTGAAAGAGCTAAACCAGGAGATGTTACTGTTAAGGGAGAGATTGGATATCCTAGCCAGTAATTTGATCTTATATTTTCTTATCCTTTGATAATTTCTTAGAGCACGTGGCATAGCACTAAAGACAGAGTGCGTACTCTGTAAATTCCAGTTGGCCTATTGTTTAATATTTTAATGTGTAAGATCCTGGGGTCATTTGTTTTTCATTGTTATGTATTATACTCTTAGATTAATGATCCGTCTATCAGTATTATTTATAAAATTATCTTAATCATTTTTCCTGTTAACATAAATGGAGGCTCTGTTAAATCCTTATATCAGTAACAAATGTGCCCATTAACAAATAAAATTCACCTAGAAAGGGGGTTTCTTATTTTCATGCATCAAGAAACCTAGATAGACATTCCAGAGTTGCTATGGTGGCTCAGATATGCCCTTAGTCTGGTGCCATCTCAAAACTGAAACGGGGAGTCTTCAGTGTGTAGGGCTTCCACTGTGGGCCACTGGGTATCTGGACTTATTACTTAAGGCTCCCAGAGCAAGTACCTGAAGAGAAACAGGCAGAGATGCATGGTGTCGTCTGTTGGGAGTCTTGAAAGTTACACGGGTTCACTTTTGTTGCATTTTGTTCATTGATGCAGTCTCAAAGGTCTGCTCAGGTTCAAGGGAGTGGGCATGCACTCTGCTCTATGGGAGAGAATTATGGTCATGTTTTAAAATCACCACAGTGGGCAAAGCCTAATATCTGACAGTGTTTGTCATTAGGGCATGTGTGATCAATAAAAATTTGAAAATTGAATATTTGCATTATCTCCATATACGTAAGTGACTTCCCTGGTGGCTCAGACAGTAAAGCGTCTGTCTACAATGTGGGAGACCTGGGTTTGATCCCTGGGTTTGGGAAGATTCCCCTGGAGAAGGAAATGGTAGTCCACTCCAGGACTGTTGCCTGGAAAATCCCATGGACAGAGGAGACTGATAGGCTACAGTCCATGGGGTCGCAAAGAGTTGGACGTGACTGAGTGACTTCACTTTTCTTTCTTTTCACTTTCTATATACATAGTTCAACATAATAGGGATTTCTATTTTTTAAGTCACTTAGATTTATTTGTATAATTATGTTGAATTTTAATCGGTTTCTAAAGTGGTAGTTCATATATACCTAATGATGTTGAGCCACAAGTCCTTTTACCTGATAAAACTTTTTTTCATGTTTTTCTCCCATAGAGTTAGCCTCCATTTTTACTAGTTTATCAAATATAAAATTTCTCCCTTTATGACATAGTTTAATCATACTTATAAGTACAGGGAATGGTAATAATAGATGGATGTGCCTAATACTCAGATTAACAACTATTTTTACTATATTCAGATGTTTTTTAAAACCTCGATATTTATGTTTACCAATCAATAGAAATTTATGAGTGAAATGTCAAATAGTGCCAAAGACTTTTATCAAAAAGTAGGCATTCTGTTCATTTTGATTTTTGCCTTCAGTATTTGTAAATAATGAGTATACAAATTTCTCTTTATTAGATATTGAAACCTGTTGAGGATTCTTTTTCACATCTTTTTCTCTCATTAGCCTTTTTGTTTTATTTTTTAAATGAAGTCTGTTTAATTTTTTAATTGGAATAATATAGCTAGTTTGCAATGTTGAGTTAGTTTTAGGTATACAGCAAAGTGATTCAGTTGTATATGTGCTGCCTCTACTGCTGCTAAGTTGCTTCAGTCCAACTCTTTGCAGCTCTGTAGACTGCAGCCCACCAGATTCCTCTGTCCGTGGGAGTTTCCAGGCAAGAGTACTGGAGCCGGTTGCCATTTTCTTCTCTAAGGGATTTTCCGGACCCAGAGCTTGAACCTGCGTCTCTTACGTCTCCTGCATCGGCAGGCGGATTCTTTACCACTAGCGCCACCTGCATATGCATGTCTGTTTTTCAGATTCTTTTCCCTGTTAGGATATTACAAGATGTTGATTGTTCCCTCCACTAAATGGTAGGTCCTTGTTTACCTGTTCTATATGTGATAGTGTGTTTATGTTAATCAGAAACTCCTAATTTATCCCCTCCCCCCATTATATCTCCTTGGTATCCATAAGTTTGTCTTCTATGTGTGTGAATCTATTTCCGTTTTGTAAATAAGTTCACCTGTGTTATTCTTTTAACTTTCCCATGTAGGTGATAGCATGTGATAGTTTTCCTTGACTGCAGTTAATATGATAATCTCTAGGTCTGTACATGTAGCTGCAGTGCCATTATTTCATCTGTTTTTATGGCTGAGTAATAGTCTATTGCGTATGTGTACTACATCTTGATCCATTCATCTGTTGATGGTTACTTTTAGGTCTTGGCTGTTGTAATCAGTGCTGTTATGAACATTGAGATGCATGGATTCCAGTATCATATGGTAGCGCTGACTTTAGTTTTTAAAGGAACCTCTGTACTGTTCTCCATAGTAGCTGTACCAATTTACGTTCTCCAACCGTGTGGAAGAGTACCACACTCTGTAGCATTTATTGTTTATTGACTTTTTAAAGACAGCCATTCTGACTGGTGTCTATCAGACCTCATTGTTTGTACTTTGGATTTGCATTTCTTTAATAATTAGCAATGTTGAGCTTATTTTCATATGCCTGTTACCCATCTGTGTGTCATCTTTGGAGAAATATCTGTTTAGATCTTCTGTCCTTTTTTGATTGGGTTGTTTGTTTTTTGATACTAAGCTGTATGAAGTTTGTATATTTTAAAAATTAATCCCTGTTGGTAGCATCATTGCAAATATTTTCTCCCAGTCTGTAGATTGACTTTTTGCTTTGTTATGGTTTTTTTTGCTGTACAAAAACTTTTTAAGTTTAATTAGATCCCATTTGTAAAATTTTTGCTTTTGTTTCCATTACCGTAAGAGACAGAGCCAGCCACCCCCCTACCTGTTCCCCCCACCTCCCCAAATATTGCTGCAATTTATGTTGGAGTGTTCTGGTTTCCTCTAGGAGTTTTATAGTACCAAGTCTTACATTTAAGTCTAATTCCTTTTGAGTTTATTTTTGTATATGGTGTTAAGAGAATGTTCTAATTTCATCTGTTTACATGTAGCTGTCCAGTTTTCCCAGCAGTACTATCTGAAGAGACGGTTTTTTCTCTATTGTATGTTCTTGCCTCCTCACAAACTCTCAATGGTATATTCTTGCCACTCACAAACTCAAAGTGTGTGAGTTTATTTCTAGGCTTTCCATCCTGTCCATTGATCTCTGTCTGTTTTTGTGCCAGTATCATACTGTTTGATTACTGTATCTCTGTAGTACAATCTGAAGTCAGAGAGCATGATTCCTCAGGTGTGTTCTTTCTCAAGATTGTTCTCGCTGTTTGGATTCTTTTGTGCTTCCATACAAATGAAATTTTTTGTTCTAGTTCTATGAAAAATATCACTGGTAATTTGAAAGGAATTTCATTGACTGTAGATTGCTTTGGGTAGTGTGGCCATTTTAACATTATTAGTTCTTCTATTCCAAGAACACAGTATATCTTCAGTTTGTTTTCATCAGTGTTTTATAGTTTTTGAAGATCTGGTAATTTGCTTCCTTAGGCTTTATTTATAGATAAATTCTCTTTTTTATGCTTCATTATTTTTTTTCTGGTATTTATTTATTAATTTGGCTCCTGTTCATGGATCACAGCCTTCTCGTGGTGAAGAGGCTTGTGTAACTAGAGATCTCTTCAAGAAAACTGGAGATATCACGGGAATATTTCATGTAAGGAGGGGCATGATAAAGGACAGAAAAACCACGATTTTGTGGTCATTCACCTAGTGTCACAAATACTGGAGTGTGAAGTCAAGTGGGTGTTAGCGTTTACTACCAACAAAGCTAGTGTAGAGGTGGTAGAATTCCAGCTGAGCTATTTACAATCCCAGAAGATGATGCTATTAAAGTGCTGCACTTAATACGTCAGCAAATTTGGAAAACTCAGCAATGGTCACAGCACTGAAAAAGGTCAGTTTTCATTCTAGTTTCAAAGCAAGGCAGTGCCAAAGACTGTTCAAATTACTGTAAAATTGTATTCATTTCACTTGCTAGCAAGGTTATGCCCCAAATCCTTCAAGCGAGACTTCAGGAGTTTGTGAACCAAGAACTTCCGAATGTACAGACTGGTTTAAAAAAGGCAGAGGAACTAGAGATCAGATTGCCAACATTTGCTGGATCATAGAGAAAGCCAAGGAATTCCAGAAAATCATTTACCTTTGCTTCATTGACTGTGCTAAAGCCTTTGACTTCGTGGATCACAACAAACTGTGGAAAATTCTTAAAGAGATAAGAATACCAGACTACCTTACTTGTCTCCTGAGAAACTGGTATGCAGGTCAAGAAGCAACAATTAGAGTGGGACATGCAACAACTGACTGGTTCCAAATTGGGAGAGGAATATGACAAGCTGTATATTGTCACCCTGTTAATTTAACTTCTGTGCAGAGTACATCATGTGAAATGCTGGGCTGGATGACTCACAAGCTGGAGTCAAGATTGCCGACTGAAATATCAACAACCTCAGGTATGTAGATGACACCACTCCAGTGGCAGAAAGTGAAGAGCAACCAAAGAGCTTCTTGGTGAAGGTGAAAGAGAAGAGTGAAACAGCTGTCTTAAAACTTGAATTTCAAGAAACTCAGGTGGTATCTGGTCCCCTCACTTCATGGCAAATAGATGGGGGAAAGTGGAAGCAGCGACAGACTTTATTTTCTTGGGTTCCAAAATCAACGCGGACAGTGACTACAGCCACGAAATTGAGACACTTGCTCCTTGGAAGAGAAGCTGTGACAACCCTAGACAGTGTATTCAAAAGCAGAGACATCACTTTGCTGACAAAGGTCTGTCTAATTAAGCTATGGTTTTTCCAATAGTTATGTATGGATGTGAGAGTTGGACCATAAAGAAGGCTGAGCACTTAAAGAGTTGATGCTTTTGAACTGTGGTGCTGGAGAAGACTCTTGAGAGTCCCTTGGACTGCAAGGAAGTGAAAGTGGTCAATCCTAAAGGGAATCAACCCTGAATATTCATTGGAAGGCTTGATGCTGAAGCTCTAATACTTTGCCTACCTGTTGTGAAGAGCAGACTCATTGGAAGAGACCGTGATGCTGGGAAAGATTGAGGGCAAGAGGAGAAGGGGGCGATAGAGGTGAGATAGTTAGGTAGCATCACCAACTCAACAGACATAAATCTGAGCACATTCCTGGAGATGGTGACCGACTGGGGAGCCTGGTGTGCTGCCGTTCTTGGGGTCACAAAGAGTTGGACACGACTTGGCTACTGAACAGAAACAATGAATTTATTTGGCTGCACCAGGTCTTAGATGTGGCCCACAGGATCTTCGCTCTTCATTGCAGCACAGGAGATCTTTTAATTGTGGCATGTGAGCCCTTATTTGTAGCATATGGATCTAGTTCCATGAGCAGGGATTGAATGTAGGCCCTCTGCATTGGGAGCATGGACTCTTAGCCACTGAACCCCGGTGAAGTCCTAGAGTCTTTTTGATGCAGTAGTAAATGAACTTGTCTCCTTAATCTCTCTTTCTGATACTTCATTGTTAGTATACAGAAATACAAATGATTTCTGTATATTAATTTTGTATCCAGCAACTTTCAAATTCATTGATGAGCTCTAGTAGTTTCCCGATAGCATCTTTTAGGATTTTCTGTGTGAAGAAAGTTGAGTGCGGAAGAATTGATGCTTTTGAACTGTGGTGTTGGAGAAGACTCTTGAGAGTCCCTTGGACTGCAAGGAGATCCAACCAGTCCATTCTAGAGGAGATCAGTCCTGGGTGTTCTTTGGAAGGACTGATGCTAAAGCTGAAACTGCAATACTTTGGCCACCTCATGCAAAGAGTTGACTCGTTGGAAAAGACTGATGCTGGAGGCAGGAGGAGAAGGGGACGACAGAGGATGCGATGGCTGGATGGCATCACTGACTCGATGGATGTGAGTTTGAGTGAACCCCGGGAGTTGATGATGGACAGGGAGGCCTGGCTTGCTGCGATTCAAGGGGTCGCAGAGTCAGACACGACGGAGTGACCGAACTGAACTGATGCATAGTGTTATGTCATGTTGACAGTTTTACTACTTCTTTAAACTTCTAAAAAAGCTTTGGCTAAAAATGTATTTATTGTTTCTGTCATGATTACTACATAAATACTGAACATTTGATCCAAGTAATGCAGTATGGTTACTGTTTTTTTTTTTTTTTTTGGTACATTATGTTTTTCTTGGAGTTTTGTGATTGCCTTATTTTTTTTTTCTATTTGTTTAAGTTTCTTTGCAAGTTGGAGTCTCCTAGAACCTCTGACAGCTTTATGAAACTCCTCTCAATATAATTTCCTGCATGCTGAATGTAATAGTTAATCCATCTGTCTTTGTTTTTCTTAAGAGTTCTTTCTAACACCTTCTGTCATTTTCTATCCTGTTGATTATTCTCTTGATCTGATACAACATTGTCATCCTTGGAGTTTCTTTTTCCTCTTTTATATGTTAGATTCTCCTTTTTCTTGGTTGCTGTGCCTTTGTTTCTTAGTGTGTACTCTTGCCTAGCTAAAGCGTGTACATCTTTGAAAGTTACATGAATAGGCAGTGGATGAGTTGATTGTTAGAAAGCTACAAGTGTAATGTATAGTGATTCATTCATACTCTTTACTTTCAGTTCTCAGATTTATTGAAATTGTCTCTAATAACAGTTTTCAAAAATGTACATAAAAAGGGCTTCCATGGTGGCTCAATGATAAAGAATCCACCTGTCAATGCAGGAGACGTGGGAAGATCCCACGTGCTAAGGGGCAATCAAACCCATGCGCCACCACTATTGAGCCTGTGCTCCACAACAAGAAAAGCCGCTGCAGTGAGAAGTCTGCACTGCAACTAGAGAAAGCCTGCGCAGCCAAAAATAAATAATAATACGGTAAAAGTAAATAAAAAAAAATGCTGATTACTTTGGAACTTGTGTCTGGATGAGTTTGTTAAAGCAGTTTGAGTGTATATAGTTTTTCTTGCCTGTTACTGTTTAGGACAGTCCAAGTGGCTGTACTGTTAGGTGAATCATAGAACAGTTTATTTTGTAAGTTACGCTTGTTTTTCCTCGCTTCAGTCAACAAATAGATGTAACTGTTGCTGCCTAGTGAAGGGTCTTGTTCTGTTTTCCGCTGGAAAATCTGTGATCCTCAGATGGGTGACATGAAGCCACTGTGAATAACAAACTAATCTTAGTGCCCAGTTAATAGATACATACCTACCTGTTCTTCTGTTATTTGCCTTTTCCACCGAACAGTATGTAGTTGTGACCTCTTAGCAATGTACAGAGAAATGGCTCATGGTTCTTTACAACTGCATAGTGTTCCATTGTGTAGAAGTACGAAGTTAGTTTGTAGAGTAGTCATTTATTTGGACATTTGTGTTGTTTCTACTCTCCTGCTATTGGAAATAATAACTGTAATAAATAGCCTTGCCCATTTGTCTTACCACAGTCATTGGGATAGATTTCTTGAGGTAGCACTTAAATATATATATAGTTATGTAAGATACCATCACCTTCCCTGTACGGGCTTTGTGCCACTTTGCACTCCTACCAGCAAGTAATTTGTCAGTGTTTCTTACACAGTCTTGCCAGTGATGTATGTCATCAGCAGTGTAGGTTTTTTTCCATCTGATGTACGAGGAAGGGTATCACTGTAGTTTTAAAGGCCTCTTTGGCCTTTTCTGTTCTTATCTCACTCATTTTTTATCCCCTGCTTTCTGAAAGTCTTCTAATGTCAGAGATGGTAACCTTTGTCTGTGTTGTGACTAATTTATCTTACACACTGTTGTGTGGCATCGGCTTCTTGGAGAAAGCCTTTTTGCATCCTTGTCGCTTGCTCCCAGCTGTGTAGGTCCCAGCCTGCTTCTCCGGAGTAGTGCTGGGCTTCTGACATGGCTTCTTGAGTCCTGTGTGTCTACAGTGCTTTCCTCTCAATTTCTGGAGTATCTTCGAATAATTTTGAGAGATTTGTTTAAGCTGTAAATTTTTGAGCCCATACATGAATGTAAATGCCAGTTGGTAATTTATCTGATTACAGAATTCAGGCTTTGAAGTAATTTTACCTCAGTTTTGAAGGCATCACTTAACCTCTTGTTAATCTAGCCCAGTGTTGATGGTCAAAGAAGAAGTCTAGTACCTCTTTATTTTTTATAAAGAATTTTTTAAAACGGACTGTTTTGTAGAGCAACTTCAAGTCATAGCAGAATTGAGCCACAGGTACACTGGTTCCTCATATATCCCCTGTCTCTGCAGTGTTTCCCAGCAGCAGCATCCCACACCCAATTGTGCTTTTGTTAAATAAATGCATCTGTTACCGTGACTCATCATCGTCCTAGGTCTGTCGTTCACCGTAGTGTTCACTCTTGCTGATGTATGCTCTGTGGGTCTTGACAAGTAATGACACGAATCCACCCTTAGAGTATCCTACAGAGTGGCTTCACGGCCCTAAAATTCCTCTTTGCTGCAGCTATTCATCCCTGCCTCCCCCTTAACCTTTTATTGTCTGACCTTTCATTGTCTCCATAGTTTTTGACTTTTCCAGAATATCATATGGTTGGAGTCCTAAAATACGTAAACTTATCAGGTTAGTATTATGGATTTAAGTTTCCTCCATGCCTTTTCATGGTTTGGTGGCTCTTTTTTCTCTTGTCGAGATATAGTACAATTGTTTATCCATTCACCTACTGAAGGATGTCTTGTTGATTGCTTCCTAGTTTTGGCACTTATGAATAGAAGTCCTATGAACATCCATGTGTAGGCTTTGGTATGGATATAAATTTTCACCTCCTTTGGGTCAGTGTCAAGGAGCATAATTTCTGGATCGTATGGTAAGAGTTTTGTTAGAAACTGCCAGATTTGCATTTCCATCAGCTTTGAATGAGAATTCCAGTTGCTTCACATCCTCTCCAGCGTTTGCTGTTCTCAGTTTCACCATTCTAATAGGTATATTAATGGTGTCTCATTGTTTTTGTTTCTCTGGTGACCTGTGATACAGAGCATGTTTTCAGTGCTGATTTGCCATCTCTGTCTTTGATGAGGTGTATATTAAGGTTTTTGGTTCATTTTTTAAAGGATGTTTATAATCAGTTTGTTTTCTTGTTGCTGAATTTTAAAAGTTGTGTATATTATAGATAGCAGTACTTTATCAGATATGTCTTTAACAAATATTTTCTTAGCATCTTGACATTGTCTTTCATAGAACAGAAGTTTTAAATTTTAATTAAGTCTGACTTATCAGTTATTTTTTTCATGGATTATGCCTTTGGCATTGTATTGGGTTGGCCAAAATGTTCCTTTGGTTTTAAACTAAAAATAAAAGTCACCTTTTTCATTTTCTTGAAGAACTTTATTGAACGACGTATTCATTGTTTTTTTGTTCCATTACCTTCTGTGATTTTTTTAGGCAACTTCGTAATTCCTTCTTCCCAAAACTTTATATCTTCTTGAGCAAAGAACTGTTCCAGCTGGTTTTTACAGTCTTCCAGGGATTTTATATTGTTTCCATTAAGAGAATTTTGTAAAGACTGAAATAAATGGAATTTTGAAGGTGCAGTGTCTGGTGAAACGGTATATGAATCAGAAGTTCCCAGCAAAGCTGTTACAGTTTTTCCTGATCATCAAAGAAACATGCGATCTTGTGTTATCCTGATGAAAAGATTTTGTGTTTTCTGTTGACTAATTCTGGATACTTTTTGTCAGGTGGTCTAATTGGGAGCAGTACTTGTTGGAATTGTTTAATTTTCCAGAAGGAGCTCATACATAATAGAGGACTTCATTACAAATCCCACCATATATACTATATAATCTTTGGATGAAGACCAGTCTTTGATGTGGTGGTTCCTTTTGCTTGTCCCACAGTCTCTTCCAGTTATCATTCAGTGACTACTTCTCATCACCCGTCACAGTTTGTTTTAAAAACAGAATGTTTTCATGACGTTTAAGTAGAATTGCTTGCAGAAATAACCGTTTCTTCATGGGGCTTCCCTGGTGATCCAGTGATCAGGAATCCACCTGCCATTGCCGTGGACATGGGTTTGGTCCCCGGTCTGGAAAGATCCCACATGTTGCAGGACACCTAAGCCCGTTGTGCCACAGCCACTGAAGCCCACGTGCCNACAAATGCCCTTCCATTGCACTCATTGTGGTTCCTTCAGAAGGAAAATTTATCACTGCTTATTCCATGAAACTGCTGTTTAATATTTGGGTAGAAGTGCAGAGTTAAATTTAGAAATTCTGGTATAGGGAATTCCCTGACAGTCTAGCAGTTAGGACTCTGTGCTTCCATTGCAGTGGGATCAAGTTCTAGCCCTGGTCAGGGACCTAAGATCTCACAAGCCGTGAAGTGCAGACAAAAATAAATTAAAGTAAATGGACCACACTGCCTTAAATAAAAAAGAAATTCTACTGCAAAAAAGACTCCAGTTGTGTGTGTCTTTATATGCTCTGTAAGTTTTTGTTGAAATCTGGACATTCTGATTCTTCCACACCTCAGAGATTAATAATTTTTATTAGTTGAGGACTACAGTTGTCTTTGTGATTTTTCTAAGCTACTTTTGCAGGGTGTATTTGTTGTGCGTGGTGACTGACGTTTCCATTCTGCAATGTCTGCAGCCAGTCAGCGACCTGACAAAGGCCTTCCCCACACTCTTCCTGTTCATCTTAGCTGTCTCCTAGATGCTCCTAGGGCTTCCTTTGTGACTTGGTGATAAAGAACCCATCTGCCAATGCAGGAGATGCAGGCTCCCTGGGTCAGGAAGATCCCCTGGAGAGGGAAATGGCAGCCCACTCTAGTATCCTTCCCAGTAAGATCCCATGGGCAGAAGAGCCTGGCAGACTACAGTCCATAGGGTCACAAAGAGTCAGACATAACTGAGTGACTAAACAGCAATAACAGAGATGTTCTGAGGGAAGCTACTGCAGCCCATGGAAGCTGACCCCAAGGCCAAAATCTGCTCCAGGTCCTCAGTCACCAACAAAACACACAATCTCAGGTGTTGGGTGACATGGTCCAGATTGCCCACTCTGCCTCCAGCCAAAGGACTTTGGGCCACTGTCCTCATGGCTCTGGTCCCCGTGGTGTTGAGGGTAGTGATTGGCTCCTGTTCACCGCTCTCTTACAAAGATCAGCAGCCTGTTTTCACCACCTTGCTGTGTCTGATCTGGTTCTAAAGTTTCAAATAGTTCCTTCCAGTCCCTCTTTATGGCTCAGTTTTGCTCTGGTGGAGTTTCCTCCCCTGCCACTTTGCATGANTTTGATAAGTTTTTTTTTTTTTTTTTTTTTGGATGCACACTGAGACGACAACTATCACAATACAGTCTAACAGAATTGTTTCAAATGAAGTTAAAGACAGCTAAGCACTACCACAGCTATCTTATAGGAAAACTGAATGAACTTTTTGGCAGACTCAGTATCTAAAATGTGTTCAACATAACCAAGGTTATCTAGATTTTCTCCTATTACTACCTTTTAGGGATTTTATATTTTATAGGTTTTACATTTAGGTATATGATCTGTGACGAGTTCGTTTTTGTGATGGATACAAGGTCTGTGTCTAAATTCACTTTTCTGCATGTAGAAGTCCAGTTGTTCAGCACCATTTGTTGAAAACACTGTCTTCGTTTGTATTACCTTTGTTCATTTGTCAGAGGACAGTTGACTGTATTTATGGAGGATCTCTTATGGGCTTTCTGTTCTGTTGTTGGTTTTTTTTTAATCTATTTGTTCATTCTTTCACCAGTTCTTTTACACTGCCATGATTAATGTAGCTATATTGCGGGTCATGAAGTCCAGTAATGTCCTCCAGTTTTGTTTTTCAACTTCAATATCCTGTTGGTTGTGTCTTTTTGCCTCTCCATAAAAACCCTAGAATCAGTTTGTTGATATCCTCAAAATAACTTGCTAGGAATTTGATTGGGATTGCATTTAAAGTCTATGGATCAAGTGGGGAAGAGCTGATATCTTGATGATATTTAGTCTTTCTGTCTTTAATTTCTTTGATCACAGTTTTGTAGTTTACCTCATATATATATTTTGTATGTGGAGTCAGTACTGATGTCTTCTTTCATCTTTCATACTAGTGATTTGTATCTTTTATTCTTAGTTAGCACAGCTAGAGATTTATCAGTTTGGATCTTTTTGAAGAACCAGGTTTTGATTTTGTTGATTTTTCTCTGTTGACTTGCTAATTTAAATATTGTTGATTTCTAAGTTTTATAATATCTGCTTATTTTGCATTTAATTTGCTCTTCTTTTTCTGGTTTCCTAAATTAGAAGCATAGATTTTTGGTTTTAAATCTTTCCTCTTTTCCAATATATGCATTTCATTTAGTCCTATAAATTTTCTTTTAGTTAGTATCAGTCACTCAGTCATGTCCAACTCTTTGCAACCTCATGGACTGTAACCGGCTAGGCTCCTCTGTCTACAGAATTCTCCAGGCAGGAATACTGTAGTGGGTTGCCTTTCCCTTTTCCAGGAGATCATCCCCAACCCAGGGATCATCTCCTGCATTGCAGCCAGATATTTTACCATCTGAGCCACCCAGGAAGCCCAAATACCCCTTTGAGCACTGCTTTATCTGTATCCCACAGATTTTAGTAAGTTGTACTTTCATTTTCATTTAGTTGAAAATATTTTTGTCTTAAAATTTCATCTTCAAACCATGTATTTAGAAGTATGTTATTTAATCTTCGAGTGTTTCGGGATTTTCCAGCTGTCTTTCTATTACTGAGTGTAGATCTCATTGTGGTCTGAGGATATTTCTTTTATCCTCTTTTAAATTTGTTAAAGTGTGTTTGATGGTTCACAATATAGGCCCTCTTGATGAATACGCCAAGGGATCTTGGGAAGAAGGTATATTCAGTTGCTGGGTAAAGTGCTATGTATATGTCAGTTTTATCCATGTGATTAATGGTAGTATTGGGTTCAGCTATGTCTTTTTCCGATTTTCTTAAGGCTGAAGCTGTCCATTTCAGATAGAGATAGTGAAATGTTTTCACCTGTGATAGTGAATTCATCTATTTCTCCTTGCAGTTCCTATTGGTTTTTGTCTCAACTAGTTTGATGCTCTGTTTTTAGGTACATGCACATTAAGGATTGTTATGTCTTCTTGGAGAATTGAGACCATAATCGTTACATAATGCTTTTCTGTATCCCCAGTGAATTTCTTTGCTCTTAAATCTCTCTGAAATTGGCAGCTCAGCTGGTAAAGAATCCACCTGCAATGCAGGAAACCTGGGTTTTATCCCTGGGTTGGGAAGATCCCTTGGAGAAGGGAAAGGCTACCCACTCTAGCAGTCTGGCCTGGAGAATTCCGTGGTCTGTGTATAGTCCATGGGATCACAAAGAGTCAGATACGACTGAGTGACTTTCACTTTTACTGAGAAACCCCAATACCCCTTTAAGGGCTTTCTCTTGATCTTTGTTACCTTGGTACCTCTTTCTCCATCTCTTTACTTTCACTCTGAATATATCTTTGTTTTTAAAGTGAATTTCTGATAGGAAATCTACAATATGGTATTGCTTTTTCATTCAGTATGACAGTCTCTTTATTGGAGTGCTTACTTAGACCATTGGCATTTAAGGAGATTATTGGATTAATATCTGCCATACTTACTGCTATATTGCCTTTCTTCTTTGTTCATATTTTTGTCTTCTCTTTTTCTGCCTTTTAGGGTTTTTCCCTTGCTTATTTATTTATGATTGCACTGTGTTGTCATTGCTGTGCACAGCCATCCTTCTAGTTTCTGTGAGTGGGTACTGCTTTCTGGTTGCAGTCCTCAGGCTTCTCACTGTGGTGGCTTTTCTTGCTGCAGAGCACAGACACTCAGGCATGCAGGCTTTGGTAGTTGCTGTGGACTTCAGTAGTTGTGGCACTTGGGCTCTGGAACAAGCAGGCTTCAGTGGTTTTGGTGGGTTGGCTCATTAGTTGTGGCTCACAGGCATAGTTAGTTGCCCTGTGGTACATGTGATCTTCCCAGACAAGGGATAGAACCCGTGTCCCCTCTATTGGTAAGCAGATTGTTAACCACGGACTACAAGGCAAGTCCCCTTTTATGGTTTTAATGGAGCATTGTGCTTGATTCCCTTTACTCTTTTTTTTCTTACCTTGTCAATTATACTTTTTTTGAAAAAAAACTTTGAGCTCTAGAGTTTACAGTATACAACTAATTCTGGTACACTGTCAAATAATGTGGTAGAGTTTCATTGGTAGTAAGAATATCTTATGACAGCCAATTCTTCCACTCTAGTCCTTTGTACTATTGTCTTTCACTTTCATGTAAGCTCCATAATCATCTAGTACATTGTTGCTAATATTACTATGAACAAATGTTATCAGTTCAATTAAAAATCAAAAAATAAAAGTTTTTATATTACTTTCACTTATTCTGTTTCTAATGTTCTTCCTTTATGTAGATCTGAGTTTCAGAGCTATCTTGTTTTTCTTCTCTTTGAATAATTTCTTATAGCACTTTCTGAAGGGCAGATCTACTGGCAACAGATTCCTTCATCTGTGTTTGAGCAAGTCTGTTTCTCTCACTTTTGAAGGATACTTTTGCAGAATAAGAAATTTAATATTTCGCTCTAGTATCTTTTTGCTTCCATGCTTTCTGAGGAGAAGCAGGATCTAATTCTTAATTTTGCTTTTTTTAAAAATTCTGGCTTCTTAAGAGGTTTTTTTCCTTATCTTTGATTTTTCTCACATTTGAATATGAAAAGCCTATTTAGGTTTTATTTTTGTTTCCTTGGCACTTTTCCTGGTTGGTGTTCTCTGCGCTTCCTTGTCTGTGGTTTGGTGTCTGACATTAATCTGGGGCAAATTGTCGTTATTACTTTACAGTTTTTCCTGTTTCTTTCTTTTCTTTCTGATATTCTCATTATGTACATATTACACTTACGTTGTTATTTAACAGTTCTTGGATATTCTGTTTTTCCCTGCATCTTTGTCTTTTTTTTTTTCTCTTTACTTTTCAGTATTGGAAGTTTCTTTTGACATATCTTCAAGCTCAGAAGTTGTTTCCTTAGCTAAGCTACTCGGTCTGCTAATGAGTCTATCAAAGCATTCTTCATTTCTATTTGATGTTTTTGATTTCTGCTGTGTCTTAAATCTCTTTGATCTTTAAAAAATATTATTTTGGTTATTCTGGATTGTCTTTAGAACTTCCTGGTGGCTCAGACGGTAAAGTGTCTGCCTGCAATGCGGGATACCCAGGTTCGATCCCTGGGTTGGGAAGATGCTCTGGAGAAGGAAGTGGCAACCCACTCCAGTACTCTTGCCTGGAAAATCCCATGGACAGAGGAGCGTGGTNAGACGGTAAAGTGTCTGCCTGCAATGCGGGATACCCAGGTTCGATCCCTGGGTTGGGAAGATGCTCTGGAGAAGGAAGTGGCAACCCACTCCAGTACTCTTGCCTGGAAAATCCCATGGACAGAGGAGCGTGGTAGGTTACTGTCCATGGGGTCGCAAAGGGTCTTCTTTGCTGTGCATGCTTTTCATTGCAGTGATTTCTCTTGTGTGGAGTCCTGGCTCTAGGCCAGTGGGCTCAGTAGTTGCTGTTCCTGGGGTCTGTCTAGAATACAGGCTCAATAGTAGTGGCATAGGGGCGTAGTTGTTCTGCAGTATGTAGAATCTTCCCAGACCAGGGATCAAACCCACATTTCCTGCATTGGCAGTGGATTCTTTACTACTGAGCCATCAGGGAAGCCCATCTGCCATGTCCGTTTTTTCTTAAACATTCAGTTTTTCTGCTTATATTACTAATTTGTTCTTATTTATTGTCTACTTTTTTCATTAGAGCCTCTTTGAGGGTGGAGATATTGATTAATATCCTCTGTACTAAGGAGGAACTTTGAGACCAAAAGTGAAGTGGGCATAAAGTGTGATTGTGAAATTTATTGTCAGTTGACAGGATCAGCTGGACGACCATCCATAGGCATTTGCAGCTGCATTTCATATGGCTGAAAGGGCTCTTCTAGAGATGCTTTGGGTAGATTTGACCTCTGTTCAGTCTGTATCTTCATGTATGAGCTGCCCATTTCATCAGTGTAAGTCAACATGCTGGGTGAAACTGAAGGGGAATGGCTCTCTTAGCATTTGGGATCATGTTTGGCAGTTTTCATCTGTGAAGTAGAATGGATAGTCCTGTACAGACCAACTGACTATATATATCCTTTTTCATTTATCTTTTTGTGTAATTGCAAAAATTTATGTTTAAAAACTGCACATCTTGATGTAATGCCAAGGAGAGAACTATGCAGATAACCCAGAAACCTTCTTCCTCAACCCAGGTGGATTATGTTCTTTAGTGTGAATTTTGATCAGTATGGTATACATTTTGAAGCACTCTGTAGATATTGATAAGTTGTTGTTTTCTTATTCAAAATATTTGAATTTTCATTGTGACTTTGTGTTTGAAACATGAAGTTTTAGAAGATTGTTTAATTTTCAGATATTGGGGTGTTTACATATATTTATTTCTAATTTAATTCTGATGTAGGTCAGAGGACTTATTTTGTATGGTTTCACGTTAAGTGTATTGAGAGTTTGCATTCTGAGTTGCATATGGTGTATCTGGGTTAATGTCCCATGTGATCTTGGAAAAAAGGTTTATTTTGGCATTATTGAATTAACATTTGTGATGTTTAGTTCTCCTATATCCTTTCCTTATGTTCTTACCCACTTGTTATATCAATTACTGGGAAGTGTTTATATTTTTAAGTATGAGTATATCAATATTTTTTATTCTATCAGTTTTTGCTTTATATATTTCAGTATACTATAATTAGGTTTGTATACTTTTAAGATCATTATAGCTTCCTTTTTTTGTTTGCTTGTTTATTTTTGAGTGTGCTACATGACTGTGGGGTCTTAGTTCCCTGAACAGATATTGAACTCAGGCCCTCAGTAATGAGAACTGGGAGCCCTAACCACAGGACCACCAGCCCTGTTGTGGCTTCTTTTTTTTTTTGTCTTTAAAAAAAAAAAATATATATATATTTTGACATTTAACAGAGAAGTTTAATATAGAACCAGTTTGCTGACATGGAAAAATGTATCCACCTCTGTGGAATCAGTTACATTATCCCTTAACATTTGGAAAGTTAGATCCTTAAGGTTTTACTTCACATATGGAACTCTAACTTTTAAAATACTGCTCAACATGTTGAGGTACAATTTCAGTATTTCTGTTTTCTTCTTTTTATTATATAGGATGCTAAAATATTCTGAGGTTAAATATGTCATACAAGTTCTTGAATTTCTCACTTTTATCATTCATAACAATACAACTATCATATTTTTGGCTGTGCCATGCAGCATGCGGGATCTTAGTTACTTGACCAGGGATCAAACTATACCCCTTGCACTGAAAGTATGGCGTCTTAACTACCGGACTGCCAGGCAGNTTTCTCACTTTTATCATTCATAACAATACAACTATCATATTTTTGGCTGTGCCATGCAGCATGCGGGATCTTAGTTACTTGACCAGGGATCAAACTATACCCCTTGCACTGAAAGTATGGCGTCTTAACTACCGGACTGCCAGGCAGGTCCC
The DNA here is from genome assembly GCA_006410875.1 of Neotragus pygmaeus. Lineage (NCBI taxonomy): Eukaryota > Metazoa > Chordata > Mammalia > Artiodactyla > Bovidae > Neotragus > Neotragus pygmaeus. The sequence continues at coordinate 116,892 of SJYV01045608.1, read as the reverse complement.
ATGACTGTCATAATTTTACTCTGAAAAACAAAATATTTAAGGTTTCTGATTTCCTTAAAAAAATACTTGCAAGCTCATATGACATTGAAAGTTATGACACAGGTTGCTACTTAATGAAAAAGATGAGTTGCAAATATACAAAGTAATTATCTGAAGTGCCTTTCATTACTATTTAAGGAGTACTCATTTATTTCCTCTATCAGTGAATGGTAACAAATATTTATTGCTATGCCCAATCACTGTACTGTTGCTGCTGCTGCGCTAAGTTGCTTTAGTCGTGTCCGACTCTGTGCGACCCCATAGACTGCAGCCCGCCAGGCTCCCCGATCCCTGGGATTCTCCAGGCAAGAACACTGGAGTGGATTGCCATTTCCTTCTCCAATGCATGAAAGTAAAAAGTGAAAGTGAAGTCACTCAGTCGTGCCCGACTCTTAGCGACCCCATGGACTGCAGCCTACGAGACTCGTCCATCCATGGGATTTTCCAGGCAAGAGTACTGGAGTGGGGTGCCATTGCCTTCTCCAAATAAAAATATTTTATTAAGGATCTTTATAGAGCAACATCCAGGCTCCAGACCCAGGGCCCCAAGGAAATCTGTCTTGCCTTGGTTACTGGCTAGGGCATGGCAGGCAGCTGTGGCATCCCTCTTTTCTGTTTATGGGGTCAGTAGGCAGCATTTTCATCTCTGGGTTCCACAGTGATCAAGCAAAGGCTTCTTAGGGCCAGTCTTAGCGGTTGGGTCCCAAGGCAGCATGATCTTTACCTTGATGCCCAGTACACCCTGTCTGAGCAGCACGTGGCGTGCGGAGGTGTCAACATAGTAGTTAACAAGGTCCCCACAGTGGATCATGAGGCCATCCACAAACTTCATGGATTTAGCCCTCTATCCTTGGAGTTTCCCAGACACCACGACCTCATAGCCTTTGGCCCCATGATAAACCTCAGCACACCATAGTAGGCCCTTCGCACAGCAAGGCCTCTCAGGAGTCTATAAGGCATAAGACTCTGCCTGGACAGTGGCACACAGACTTCCTGTGGCTACCTTTTCAGCATACAGCCCTACACTGCCCTCAGGGAAGCTGCATCTCTTCTGAACCACAACAGTCAATTCCCGGATCCGCCAGCCCTCTTCACCAAGAGCATTCTCTGTCCTTGTGGCCATGATAATGATTTCTGTCCTGGTTGGTGTAACTCGGACCTCACCTCCAGATTACCCATCTTCAGCCATCTCCTGAGTGAGAAACTCGTTGAGTTCAGCTTTGAAGATGCCATCTTCTTCAAAGACAAATTTTCTCTTCTTGGAAATCTGCACTGCCATCTTACCTCCCACACCCCGGAAAGGAAAGTGTTGCGGCTTCTTAATTGACTGTTATTTATCATTTTGGAATATCCTTTTTGATGCCTGATACCTTTGATTTTAATAATTGTTCCTTCCTTCTTTGTATGGTCTCTTAATTGATGTATTTAAACTATACTTAGTGAAATAATATTGTTGGGGTTGGAAAGATTTTTGCTTTATATAGTATTCACAGGTAGATTGTTTTCTTTATCTTAGCAGCACCTTAAAGATTTATTCCACTGCTTTTTCTGGCCAACATTGTTTCTGACAACAAATCTGGAGCCACTGTTATGTTTCCCTGAATTTAAGATGTCTTTTATTGTTAGGCTGTTTAAAAGTATTTTCTGTGTCACTGGTTTCAGAAATCGGTTAGAATGTGCCTTGTGCTTTTTCCCTTTGTTTTTGTATCTTACTTTGGCTTCATTGACCTTGTTGGCTCTATGTTTGTGTGCTTACCGCATCTGAAAAGCTTTCTGCCATTATTTCATCAGGCTTTTTCTTCACCCCTCGGTCCTCTTCTGTGGCAAGGAGTCCATTTCGTTTATGCTGGGCTCATCGCTGCTGTCCTAGAAGTCCCTGAGGCTGTTCCTATTCTGTTTTGGATATGTTGTGTTACAGTGTCTCACATTCACTGCTTTTTTTATTTGTGGGGTCTGATCTGCTACTAACCACATCCAGTGGATTTTTTTTTTCTTCTTCATTTTGGATCATGTATTTTTCATCAGTTTCATTTATTTCTTCTTCCCCATTCATCTGTTTTAAGTGTTTATGTCTTCCTTTTNTGGAGAAGAACCCGATGCTGAGAAAGATTGAGGGCAAGAGGAGAAAGGGATGACAGAGGATGAGATGGTTGGATGCTATCACTGACTCAATGGACATGAGTTTGAGCAAACTTTGGGAGATAGTGAAGGACAGGGAAGCCTGGTGTGCTGCAGTCTATGGGGTCAAAAAGAGTTGAACAGGACTGAGTTACTGTACTAAAATGAACAACCCCCGAAATACATGTCTATTTAACCCACTTTTCTTTACCTCCTCTGCTCCTCCCTGGTCTGTCAATCATCTCTACCCTGTATTACTATAGTTGTCTTCTAATTAGTCTGAGGACTTTCCCATTTCATCCTCTTAATTTTTCCAAAAAACAAATAGTTTTGAAAGATCATTCAGATCATGTCACTTCCCTAAAACTTCCCTTAAAACCTCTTAATGGCTTTCAGCTGTTCTAGAATAAAATTGAAACTCTGTATCCTGATCTATAAGATACTGCATGCTTTAACTCTTGTCTGGGTTTTTAACCCATCGTGCTCTCCCTAGTTTTTTTTCTTCAGTTGCATTATTCTTTGTCTTCTTTGAAGAAATGGAGCTTTTCTAGCCTTAGATCCTTGTTCCACTCTCACCTCTATCTGGACCACTTTCCCATGGCTCTTCTTATTCTTTGGAGCCCTGAAAATGTCACACACCAAGGGAGGTATTTCCTGACCATTCGTATCAGTCCTGGTGTTCATTGGAGGACTGATGTTGAGGCTGAAACTCCAATACTTTGACCACCTGATGCAAAGAGCTGACTCATTGGAAAAGACTCTGATGCTGGGAAAGATTGAGGACAGGAGGAGAAGGGGATGACAGAGGATGAGATGGCTGGATGGCATCACTGACTCGATGGACATGAGTTTGGGTAAACTCCGGGAGTTGGTGATGGACAGGGAGGCCTGGCATGCTGTGGTCCATGGGGTCGCAAAGAGTCGGACATAACTGAGCAACTGAACTGAACTATGTAGAATAGATTCCCAACTTTGAACTTCCTATTTTCTATGAAAACATCTGCTTATTTCTCCTATGGAACCTACCATGACCTTTGGGTATCTTGTTTATCCATGTATTTCATTCCTTATTTTATGTCTCACCAATTTATAGTTTGTCACTGAAACCCCACGGTCTCTGTCACATATAATAATGTTTGAATGAATGGGTGAAGATGCTATTTTCACTCCTTGCAGAAGCAATAGTTCACTTTCATAGTTTATGAATCCATTAGGTACCATGTGTAGTCAACTGATATTTTAGATTACAGGTGATAACTGCCTTCTTAACACTTCCTATTTCCCACTTTTAGTATGAAAAGATCTGCTTTAAGCAATTTCTAGAGCCCTTTGGTATATCAGACTTCTAAATCTCTGTCTTCTTTCACTCTGAATAATTCCAATGGATATTTATAAGGAAACCACTTAGCCGGATACCCCTAACTGTTTCTCACTTTCGCTCAGGTTTTAACCTCTAGATAAATGCTTTCCCTATTTTAACCACCTGTGAACCATTTTAACCTCACACAAATCAAAATGCAAATTTACAAAGCAAAAGAGGTTTCTTTATCCTTCTTCCACCATTTACACAGGTTGTCTACATAAATTTGTTGAAGGTAGTAAATATAAGATGAAATAAGTTTAAATCAGGAGGGAAGGGTTTAATCCAAAAACCTCATTTCAAGTGACTGAAATCACAGCATGAACCAGTGCATTTATTAAGATGCTGCCTGGCCAGCTGAAATAGATAATATTTTTATATCATCAACCATGCCTTTGGCAAATAAACATGACCGTAGCTATTCAATTTTAATTTTAGAGATACTACTTTTAAACTTTCAGTGATCTTTAACACAGATTCCAGAATCCCACAGAAAAGCAATTGTCAGAAACCATATTCTGTCATATCTCAAACTTCTGCAGTAGAAGTCATTAAAATTGTCTTTGGAGATTTAGTGGATTTATGCATAAAACCTCTACTGGATTATCCATTTATGTCATAGAGAGCGTTATCAATGTTTCCTTTCAGATTCTCCCCTAGTGTCTGGTGGGTCGAGTGGACAGAGTCCACTGACACTGGTCAATATACAGGCCTGTATTACCCATTGGAACATTTCCCCAGAGTTAGAAACATGCTTAATTCTCCCTCTCATTTACCCTTCTTTTATCCATCAGTGGGCACTAAAGGACCTATGGACCTTGCATTATTCCCAAACCTATATCTGTATCAGCTATATCTATATCTTAGCCACAGCAAGTGAAGTGAAGTTGCTCAGTCCTGTCTGACTCTTTGCGACCCTATGGACTGTAGCCCTCCAGGCTCCTATCTTCCCAACCCAGGGATTGAACTCCGGTCTCCTGCATTGCATGCAGACGCTTTATCCTCTGAGCCACCAGGGAAGCCACAGCAAAGTGAAAATGAAAGTGAAGTCGCTCAGTCGTGTCTGACCCTCAGTGACCCCATGGACTGTAGCCAGCAAAGGGAAGAACAAATTCTAAGTTAAGGAATGTAAAACTGAAAGTAGCTATTTTCATTGCCAGACGGGAGCTGACTGTGTGAAGACAGAAGTGAAGGATAAAACAATCTTCTTCTCTTTTTCAGTCCACAGCATCATAGTTCCAGCAGTAGAAACAACCAGACACTTTTTCAGGAGTTCTGAACAAGGGGGTTTGTTTCTCACTTTCCCAGCTACATATTAGAAAAATTTCAAGTTCCCTTGGAGGGAAAGCCAGTGCAACCTGTGGCCACCCAGGTGATATGTAAGGCAGTAACATGACCAGTTGAAAAAGGGCTAAGCCATATTCCCATTTTTTTCCCCAGAACTTCCTAGTTTTTCTTTAAGTCTAGAGGAGGAGGCAGGAGATACCTGGGATGTGACCTGGCTTAGCACTCCACAACAAAAGTCTATCGAGTTGGGTAAAATAATCCCAGGAAATGAGGGGAAAGAGAGCTGTTACGCCTCTTCAGTATCCACAATGACAGGAAACTGAAGAGAGGCTGCCTAGGTGGGTTCCTGAAGACCACTGAATGTATAACATGGCAAAATAGAAGTCTCCAGAGTTGGACTAAGTCAGAGCATGATTAGCGTGACAGATCAGGAAACAAGTGATAGGCGTCATTGCTCTAGACGTCAGCAGCTGATGGCAACTGGGTGTTAGGGCAAGACATACCTGGAGCCCAGGATATTGCAAAGAACCTACATGCAAGGAAACTGAAGTGGATATTATCATCTCTGCAGAGCATGTAGTATGAGAAAAGCGGAGCAAAAGACAGATCTCTGAATTTTGAATCAAGAGTTTGAAAAGAAAGAGTAATCTGAATAAGGGGTTTTCCAATGTGAGGGACTGAACACCCTCTCTTCGGTTTCAAGGCACTGTGGATACGGTGGAGGCCTAACTGCTCCCTATTTCCTCATTTTCTGAGATTGTTTCACCCAAATGAATAGACTTTGTTGTGTGTGGTCAAATTTCAAGTTCGATGGAGACTTTCACTCAACTAATGACTGAAAATCTCCACTGAACTTGAAATTTCGAAGTCATTGGTGACCACGGTAGAAACAGATTTTGTGAAGAGGAGAAGACTCAAAGAGAGAGTGGAGGAGCCTGTAAGCGAGAAAGTAAAGGATGGATGAGGAAATAGAAGCAGCAGCTGTAGTCCTTGCAAAAATTTTGACAATGAATAGGAGAGAAACCAAGAAAGCGGAGTAAAACAGTAGTTTTTTATTTGTTTGTTTGTCAAATCATTTATTTTAAAGAACACTGAGCACATTTCATTGTCTGGAGAAGGAAGAAGAAAATAGGGAGAGTAGATAATACTGCTCATAGACTGAAAGGTGAGCAGAAAATGCATCAGGGCTTCTATTTTGTAAATAAGAAAAAATGAGATTTTAGGTTAATCTGCTTGTTGAAGGTCACAGAGGTTGAATGATCCATTTGGGCAAGAAGCACATCCTTTATATTCATAGTCTTTTACTCTTCTATCATTATATTGAATGTCTTCATTTGCATCAGAACGGTGGTGATGCTGTGATGGCTTAAATCACCTGTAATACCCCTTCCTCTTGCACTGAATTAAGTTGTTTAGTCCCTAAGTCAAGTCATATCTGACTTTTGCGACCCCATGGACTGCAGCACGCCAGGCTCTCCTGTCCTTCCCTTTCTCCCAGAGTCTGCTTGAATTCATACCCACTGAGTAGGTGATGCTATCGAAGCATCTCATCCTCTGCAGCTCCTTCTCCTTTTGCCTTCAATCTTTCCCAGCTTCAGGGTCTTTTGCAATGAGTTGGCTCTTCCCATCTTGTGGTCAAAGTATTGGAGCTTTGGCATCAGTCCTTCCAATGAACATTTAGGGTTGATTTCCTTTAGGAATGACTGGTTTGATCTCCTTGCTGTTCAAGAGACTCTCATGAGTCTTCTCCAGAATCACATTAAGACTTGTGTGTGCTTGTATGCTTAGTCGCTCAGTTGTGTCCGATTCTTTGCGACACCATGGAGTGTGGGCTTCACACATCAGGCTCCTCTGTCCATGGGGATTGTTTAGGCAAGAATACCAGAGTGGGCTGCCATGCCCTCATCCAGGAGATCTTCCTGACCCAGGGATTGAACCCAGATCTCCTGCATTTCAGCCAGATTCTTTACCATTTGAGCCACCAGGGAAATTAAGGATTCCAAACTTCTTGATAACAACTTGAGGCTTTTGTAAGTTTTGCATATGAAGGAGGCACAGTTGTAATTTTGTTGTTGTTGTTTGTGAATTTCTCATTCCCTTTTAATCTGAGCACAGAAGACTACTGCCTTTTTTTATTTTTATTTTTGGCCAGTCCTAAGGAAGAGGGAAAGTAGACGCTCAAAAGGGGGAAGAACATGAAAGCACTTCTAGACTTGGGCAGTGGGTAAAGGGAGATGAATGACTTCCAGTTGCTGGATCAACTATATTCTTTATCCCTTTCACGAATTTTGAGGTAACTACAGTGCAATCTTTTCTAAATGTAAAGGAACTGGAAGGAAAATAAGGCTGACAATATTGGTGTTAGGGTCCACAAAGGACTCATAGTTTATAAATAGCCCAAGGTGGTGACCTAACGAACAAGGGATGAAATCACAGTGGCCACATTGCCCTGGTGGCAGCCTGTTTTCCTTAAGGTGATACCTGTTTTTCCCTGTTGGTGAGAGTTTCTCAAGACTATGTACCCACTTGACAGTGAGATCCCTCTGACTACATGACCACAAGATCCCAGCCACATGCTAAAGATAAATTAAGTCTCCCTCCCTTTGGGGCACAATTTCCTATTGATACGGTATAAGAAGGGTTGACTGTAAAGGGGAGCACTGTTTTTTCTCTAAAGCCAGTCACTTTCTTTCTTCCTATTATAAATCTTTCTATGCTTGAATGCCTGGGTCACTCTCTTTTTCTCCGAACTTGCCTTACAATTGGCACCTATTTTTAAAATAACAATAGCAAACAGTAGCTGATATTTAATAAGTCCTGGTCATGTGTCAGGCAGATATCGCTGATGGCACTTAAACGTGTCATTGAGTCCTTACAGTGTTCTGAAATAGGATATGTTTCTCCCTTGTTGGGACTGATTCAATATCCCACTTATAAGCTATGTGACTTTTGGTCAGGTATTTAACCACCTGAGCCTCAGTATCTGTATTCATAAAATGTGATTGAGAAAGATGATCCATGGATGATAAACTCTTCTTTGCAGTTTTTTTTTTTTTGAGTTAGTATTTATAAAGTGTTTAGAATCTCATGGTGATCAATATACGATTCTGTAAAATGAAATAAAACTCTGATTTTGGGGCCCATATTCTTTCTACTTCACCAGCCCAAACTACACATCAGTTTCCTGACTCTACTCTTAAGTGATAATGTATTTTCCCAGAGCAAAATAAGCAATTATAATTCTCGTAATAATTCAAGCAGGTAGAATTCTGTGAACTATCCAGGAAAGTAATGACCACACATCATAATAGAACCTTGGATATATTTTCTTACAGAAGCAAAAATAAGTATCTGATATTTCATGTGATGTGTGTTGAAGATTACTTGCTGATTAAATACAGGAAGTGAATGAAACATAACACCTTCCAGTGAGTTATCAGTAAGATGCGTTCTCCATTCTTATTCACCTGGTTCAGTTTAATTGCTTAATAACTGGAAACACACCTACAAACCACAGCAGAAGAGCATGTGAACATTAAAGTGAGAGAGCAGGGAAAATGGCCCTTCTGCCATGAAACAAAACACTCTAATCTTCACTGAACTGTACAGACAAGGAGTGATATCTGAAGAAATGAACTCATTTGAATTTGAGTTAAACTCTTGTTTTTGATTGTTTGGATGGCTGACAGCAACTAATTTTTCATAAACCCCCCAAATTTTTCATAAAACCCTCCTCAGCCAAGCGTCCATTTTTTTATCATTTATGTTTTCCTTACCAGTGAGTTCTTAAATGCGAAACTGCTTTGAAAATTAAAGAAACATTATAAAACATAATATTTATTTTTTGTGAACTGTGACTTTCTATGTTTAAGAACTCTACTGGACCAAGAGGTACTAATTTTACTCAGAATTAATCAGAAAGAAAGAAATAGTTTGCAAAATTACCCAATTTTGGAAAATGAGATAGTTTTCAACATCTGAAATATCATTTTAAACTGCATGTACTACGAGGGTCAAGACAGAAAAAAGAGAAACTGGTTAAAAGAACAAGTTTGAGTGAATTACGTATGTTTTTATATTCTGGAAAATCTCTTAAATATCTGACATGTGTTCAGTACCTCCTAATAATTTCTCAATGTCAGATTTGATCTTATAGAGATGAGCAAATGTACACTATATTTCACTGATTTACTGAATGGAATAATTTCATTAAAAATCCATAATATTTAAACTTTATACATCATTGCCCAAGAATGAGAACACATTAACAATGTTAATAAATTGGTTGTATGCATGAATTATTACCAGAGATATATATATTTCAAGTTTCTGCATGTATGTGTTTTCTCTAAGGTATCAGTTCAGCTCAGTTCAGTCATTCAGTCATGTCCGACTCTTTGTGACCCCATGAATTGCAGCACACCAGGTCTCCCTGTTCATCACCAACTCCCGAAGTTCACCTAAACTCTTGTTAATCGAGTCAGTGATGCCATCTAGCCATTTCATCCTTTGTCATCCTCTTTTCCTCCGGCCCCCAGTCCTCCCCAGCATCAAAGTCTTTTCCAGTGAATCAACCCTTCGCATGAGGTGGCCAAAGTATTGGAGTTTCAGCTTTAGCATCAGTCCTTCCAAAGAAATCCTAGGGGTGATCTCCTTCAGAATGGACTGCTTGGATCTCCTTGCAGTCCAAGGGACTCTCAAGAGTCTTCTNTTTTGGATCATGTATTTTTCATCAGTTTCATTTATTTCTTCTTCCCCATTCATCTGTTTTAAGTGTTTATGTCTTCCTTTTTAACTGTTTGGGCATAGTTGTTAATCATTCTTTTAGAATCTTTGCTTGCTAATTACATTGTTTTGGTTATAACCTGTTTGCTTAAGGGGTTACAGTTTGCTGCTTTCCCACAGACCTAGTACTTGTAGTTGGGGTGTTGGACATCTGAAGTGTTCAACCCAGTTCTGGAGCATTGGGTTTTACTGGTGTCCTTTACTGAATATTGGACTTTCGTTTTGGCAAGCAAGTGCTGGGATGTGTCTGTAGCAGCTTTTCTTCTTAGGGCTGCTTCATCCTCCTGCCAAGGAATTATCTTTATGCTTTTTCCTGATTGTCCTGTGTCTTCAAAGAGGTGGCTAGATGGAGTTTGAACAGCTCTCATGCCTTGCAAGTTAGTATCTAGCCAAAGATTGAAGACCACCATACCTTTTCCAGATGTTTGGAGCCCGCTGTGAGATCTCTTTCCTTGCCAGCGCTCTGACCCGCGGCTCCCAGCCCACCTCACCTCCTTAGCTTCCACCTGATTCTCAGTGTAGCACAACCTCAGTGTCCTTGGTTACCCTTCATGCACCATTGTCCTCAAATGGTTCTTGGGATGCACTTGGTTGGTGTAGGGGCCCTTGTGTAGGTTTCGGCTCCCTGGTTCCATCGTCCTGTGCTGCCTGTTGTCCTGATGTCTGCATCCCAGATGTTTCTTATCTCTTGTCCCATTTTCTGGTTGTTTGTGGCAGGAAGATGAGTTCTATGAGTTCTAAGTTCTTTTAGTACTTTATGACTAGGATGGTCACTTTTTTTGGCTGTAGTTTTTATCCATGCGATTTTGCTCTTTTTGTGTTTTATGGGCAATTTAGGCAGATAAACTGCTCTTCCTGTCATTTTATCTTCCCAGAACCCCTTTTATCTTCCGTTTAAAAGATAAGTCAGCAAATGGTTTTCTTACATTTTGGCTGTTTTGGGGTTTTTTGTTTTTTGGTCACATCTTGTGGCTTGTGGGATTCTGCAGAGTTCCCTAACCAGGAATGGAACCTGGACCTTTGGCAGTGAAAGCAGAGTAGTGCAGCGTCCTAACCACTGGGCCTCCAGGGAATTCCCTTGTGGTTTATTTTAATTGCATACTTTATATGGCAGTTTTTCATAAGTTAACTTTTTCCTGAGTTTGAACTATTTTTTAATCCAGTTTTCATTGACATATATTCACTTCTCTTTTAGGCCATGCTGGTGTATCTGCAAGCATGATGAAGAAAAGGACATCCCACAAGTAAGCGGTTCTGAAACTTGCCTTTTTATTTATTTTTAAACTAATTAGTTTTAATTGGAGGATAACTACTTTGAACATTGTGATAGTTTTTACCATACATTGACACGAACTGGCCACGGGTACACATGTGTCCCCCATCCTGAATCCCACTCCCTCATCCAATCCCACCCTATCCCTCCGGGTTGTCCCAGAGCACTGGCTTTGAGTGCCCTGCTTCATGCGTTGAACTTGCACTGGTTATCTTTTTTACAGAAACTTGCCTTTTTAGATAGCACACTATGGCGTTTGGTTACATGGGCTGTGAGGTCATCTCTTTGAGGCCCTCTCTTGAACCCTCAGAGCAGCCAGCCTCACATGGAGCCTCGCTGCACACTGAGTAATGGTGTACTATCTCATCCCTCTTCATCGAGGACCTAGCTAGCACTCTGCCAGGCACACTCACTTCTTCATAAAATTTTCAAAGGAATGAGGATATCGTAACATAGAGAAAGCATATTCATGTTGAAAGATAATTTTAAGTGGCAAAGTGGTATGCATCTTAAATTCTGTAGGTACTAGAGTGTAAAAGCAACTTTTTTCCTTCCTGCAATTTTTTTGTATGTGTATAGTTATGTCCAAAACGAGAATTGAGTTACTGTCTTAAACAACAATATCCACTGGTACTGTGGTGCTGTGATGGCTACTGCACCATGAAATCCTCTCTAACAAATCAGCTATGACTGTATGAGTGTTCTTCATAAGGTTGTTAAATATGGGAGACCCTCACTGTGACCCTCGCACCCCCCAGGACTGATTATACAATTACTTTCAAATTATTCATACTGAAGTGCTTGTGCCTCTTGGTCACCACTCTAGTAGTTGAAGAGTGTGAGAGTCCTCTGGGCTGTTATAGAAGGTCTGGATGAATAAAGGGGCCTTTCATTAATTGTTGGTAGTTAAACCAAAACATGTCTCTATATAAAGGAAAACTTGGATATGTAACGTAAGTATGTGTGATAGTTTAAGAAATGACTTGAAAAGTAAAATTATGAAGATAGGGCAAGTCCTGAGGTTTTATAAAACATTTCTCAAATTTCACTTATTTGCCCATCATCTTCACAGTTCTGTCATATCTAGTGATCTAATAATTTATGTAGTATATCTCCACTCATTATCTTTACCATAAGTAGTAAGCCATCTCTTGGCATAAATAGAAGGTAATGAAAAAAAAACTTAAATACAACGGGAGATGAAAGCAAATTACGCATTAACTTTGCAAAACTAGTGTTGTTTATTCTTTTTCCCCTAAAAAGGAATAAATACCTGTGCATTTGAATTTTGAAGTTCATACATGTACAGCTAAAGAATCTCTCATCCCATCTGTTACATGATGCAGGAAACGTGATCTCGGGCTTTAATATGAGGTGTGCTTGTCTCACTTAAAGAGTAGAAGTTTTGAACATAGCAAAAAGGAGAAGTTGAAAAGTTACCAGTCATTTTCCTATTTTTTTCCTATGTCAGTGCAAATTTGAGAATGGGTGGGGTGGAAAAAAAACTGAAACAGAAGTTTCCGCATATCACAAATGAAAGCTGTTAACTGTTGTCCTTGAATGAGTAAGTGGGGATGATGGGTGGTGCAGAGGCTGGCCTTGGAGTGGGAAGCCCCAGTGGCCCAGCTGTGGGCTTTACCAAATCCCTCGTATGCCTAGCGCTCAGCTTAACTTGTATTAAGTCATGGTGTTGGACTGGAACAGTGAGGTTTTTGGGTTTTCATTACAGGTGAAGTGTTTATAGCAAACACATACAGGAAAGCAGAGCCTGGGGCCTCGCTCTCTCCTTGCCTGACTCCACTGTGGCCCTCCAGAGAGTAAGGCACTCAGATTCCTTGTGTGCAGCCACTGACCCGTGGTCATGCCTCCTCTCACTTTCCACGTTGGTACAGGGGGACTGTGCAGTAACAGCTCTGTGTGCACAAGCCTCTGCTTGCTTGAGAGAGTCACAGGAACACCCAGGAGACAAGGGCTGGCAGAGCCCATGTCCTGCAGATGGCACCTCCTATCTCTGTGGGTGTCAGGGGATTCTGGTAATCAGGTCCAAAGTGCTTGGAGCAGTGTCTCTGCACCCAGAAATGTTGCATAGCTGAGTCTCGTTCTCATTTTTTGAAGTAAATAGAAACTTTTGTGCTTCTTGTGAGCCAGGGTCCTTGGTGTATTTTGGGGACAAGCTGGTGGACATTTCTTTTCCGGCTTCCCAGAAGGTCGTTTGGGAATTATGTCTTCACTGAAGGTACATCTTGAAGGCAGGTGTAGTTGGGGAACAGATAAGGTGGATGTAGCTGTAGTGATTTTTCGTTTTAGTTTTTGAATGTGGGTCTGGCTCTTTTTCTTCCGTAATTTGGATAGTCGATAGATTTACATTTCAGGGAGGTGTTACTGGGGCTTTGGTATCTTTTCCACTAAAGTACATTGGAAAAATGGATCAGGAGCTGTTAACACACTGAATTGAGGATTTCTAGGGAATGTTTTCCTTTTTCTAAGACACCAATAGTCACTGACCAAGGCTGTCACTGCTCCTTCCCCTCCTCTTCTTCTTGTCCCTGTGGTAGTCTCATTCATGACATCCCTTGTGAAGTAGGGACCTCGAACCCTTCTGTAAGAAGAAAGTTTGTGTCTGCGGTCATCACATCTAAGAAATAGCTAGGATTCAGAAACAGGACAGTATGATTCTGGAACCTATGGTAACTGTTGATACCACGTCCTGTTTCCTGAACTGTATGTTTTGTTGTCTCATATATGAAAAATATTTCTGTCACAAGCACATAGACCTAGATCACAGTTGGAGTAAGCATCTAAATGAACCATGGTATTGACAGTCTTAAACTGGTCAAATGTGGAATACTTTTTAATCAATTTGCCAGTGGCTCTGTTATTCATACCAGTGAAAGTGAATAGTGTTTTGGAAAACCCTTGAGGCATTTGGATGCTTGCCATGGACATCTCTGAATACTCTGTGTGCAGTGTGTAGACAAAATAATGAAAAAACCAGAGTGATTTGGATAGAAAACTTGACTTTCTCCATCCTGTTTTTTTTTATTGTCAGTTTAAGCTGGGAATGCCAGTTTCAGCTGTAGAACTCTTAACAAGCACCAAGTTCTAGAGAAGCAGTTTTTTCCCCTCCCTATTTGCTGCTGTGCATCTTGCAAAAAGATAATTATTTTGACTTAGTTTCTTTTGAAATCTGCTGGAACACAGTAAGGAAGCTGCGTTTATCTCACAGTATTAAAAAATCAGGAAAGAAGTCTGTTAATTCATATACCAAAGTATGCAGTATGTGGCTGTCATTACTGGTTTATTATAGGAGAATTATAATAGTTAAAAATGTAAGAAGTATGGTGCCTTTAAATATTGACTATAAAAGTAAGATATTTACTGATAAGAAATCGTAGTCAACTTAAGTCATTAAGGGAGTCTAGATAAAGGGTGAACGGTCTTTCAGCACAGATTTTGTTTCTTAAATCGACATATAATTGAGTTATACAGTGTTCTAGGTGTACAACATAGTGTTTCACAACTTTTAAAGATTATACTTCATTTATAGTTGTTACAAAGTATTGGCTAGATTCCTTATACTGTATAGTATATCCTTGTTTGTTTTATACACAGGAGTTTATACTTAATCTCCTGTTTCTTTTTTGCCCCTCCACCTGCCCTTTGCTTACTGATAACCACTAGTTTGTTCTCAGGAATTCTTTTCTTGATGACAGAATCAAGTGAAATGGTACTTTCAGTACCATTATTTAAAGTATTGAGCAAAGTACAGAGTGTTTTCTGTAGTCTTGGTTTTCCTTTTTGGGAACGTGGATGTATAAAGTGAAAGTGAAGTCGCTCAGCTGTGTCCGACTCTTGCGACCCCATGGACTGTAGCCCACCAGACTCCTCCGTCCATGGGATTCTCCAGACAAGAATACTGGAGTGGGTTGCCATTTCCTTCTCCAGGGGACCTTCCCGACCGAGGGATCGAACCCAGGTCTCCCGCATTGCAGGCAGACATTTTAACCTCTGAGCCATCAGTCTTAAGTTGCTGTTTATTCTGGATCAGTTCTGCTACCAAAGGTGTGGTGCCTAGGTCAGCAACGCACTTGGAAGCTTGTTAGAAAGTCTTTGGTTCTTCTTCAGATCTGCAGAATAAAATGGAACCCAGAGTTTCTGGGACAGGGCTTGGGTAACTGTTTTCAGAAACTGTAGGTGATTTGATGCATGCCCAAGTTTGAGAAGCACTGGCCTAAACCGTCATCAGAACTGATATCTTAAAGCACATCAGATAACAAAGTCAGGTTGTTTGGAAATTAATATACATAATTACAGCAATGAAAGGTGACTGGATGCTGTACACTTGATCACCATTTACTCCCATTGAAACGACAGGAAAAGCTGTTTATAACTTACGGAGATGACAAGGAAAATGATTATAGATGTTTAATTCTGGTTTCTCTACTTTTATCCTTGAATTGTTTGGATCCTGACACAATACAGCCTTTTATTTGCCCTTGGCCCTATAATTCCATGTGTCCTCAGTTGAATGAGATGTCTTGGTATTTGTTTATAATGTTGTTGTTTATTGACTACTTGGTAAGTGATAGTTAAGAATATTTTAGACTTTTTTCCCCAAGAAAATGCCAGACACTAAGGCTATTAAAAATAACATATCCAAGGAGAACATATAAAGCAAAATCACCATATTCCAGAAACTCTCATTTTAAATTTAAAAAAGTTAGTTGCTTTAAATTGTTAATCTTACATCCCTTTTTTTACTGGGTTGTGGGATCTTAGTTCTCCAACCAGAGATTGAAACTCAGTCTTCAGTTGTGAAAGTTTAAAGTCCTAACCACTGTACCACCAGGGAACTCCCTGTACTGTTCTTTTTAAAAATATGTTTATTTTCTGTTCTGTTTTGTTTAGTTTTGGCTGCACTGGATCTTTGTTGCTGCAGCATGAACTTCTCTAGCAAAGAGCAGGGCCTACTCTCTCGTTGTGGTACACAGGCTTCTCATTGCAGTGGCTTCTCTTGTAGATCGTGGGCTCTAGGGCAGGAGGGCTTCAGTAGTTGCAGCACACGGCCTCAGTAGTTACAGCATGCAGGCTGTAGAGGGGGGCTCACTAGCTGTGATGCACGGTCATAATTGCTCCACAGCATGTGGGATCTTCTGGACCAGGGATCAAGCCAGTGTCCCCTGAACTACAAGGCAGATTCTTAACCACAGTGGGACTATCATGGAAGCCCTATACTGCTGTTAGATAGAACTACCTAGAGATGTGACCATCTAAGTGTGTTTTTGATCTTTTTGTATCTTCTGCCAGTTATCTGACATGTTCTTATTGTTTACTTTTATATATACTATTTCAACTCATGTAAGTAAGCTTTAATTTTTATTAAAATTTTTCTTAACCGATTTTTGAATCTGAATTAATGATTAGAATGAAAAAACAAAAAAATGTGTTTAATATGTAATTTTTAACTTCTCTAGTACGGAAAATTTCAAATACACAAAAATAAAGTAGTAAATATTTTTTCACTCTTAACATTAATAATTACTAGTTTAACAAATTTAAAAGTATTTTAAAACAATACTTGTAAACTTTGGCTGTAAGGGTATTTGAACAATTTGGACATCCAGGGAGCAGTAATTGGAAAGCTTGGCTTACGATATTTAGAAGTATTGTATTAGTCTAATTACTGTTTTGTCTTTAGTATTCACTGAGGCATCCGCTCATTCTTTCCTTTTTTCTTTTTGTTTTTTTGGGGCTGCACTTTGCTGTGCAGCTCCTAGTTCCTTAAACTCGTGCCCCCTGCAGTGGAAGCTCGGAGTCCCAACCACTGGACCTCCAGGAAGTCCCATCTGTTCATTCTTTCCTGCCTCTACCTTTTCAATCAAATTAGGTTGTTCATTAAATAAATTTGGCAAAAATGCTATCTATATTAGATCTTTAATTCTTCTTTTAGAATTAGTGAAATGGTATTCTAAAAGTGAAATTACTCTTGACTAAAAAGGCAACAGAAATAAAATTTGGAATTTATAATGCTAATATGTATAAATCTATTTTTATATATAGTTTCTTGCAGAATTAGGAATCCATTGCATTAATTTAATCATAATTACAAATTGTATTTTATCTTCCTATAAAAGTAAAGTACTTAAGTCATAAATTTGAAAATAACAGGTGAATGCAGAGAAAGGCAGCTTAATTATTTTTGATCCACCGTCATCCAGATATTATCCCTGTCAATAATTTAATGTATGTTTTGAAAGTTTTTTTTCCTACATATATGGATGATTGTGTATATTTTTAAAATGTCTTTATATTTTTCTGCGATTTTAATAGCTATGTAG
>SJYV01045608.1:74429-99686 GCA_006410875.1 Neotragus pygmaeus | reverse complement strand
GGACTTTTGGACTCTGAGGGAGAAGGAGAGGGTGGGATGATTTGGGAGAATGGCATTGAAACATGTATACTATCATGTAAGAAACGAAGCACCAGTCTATGTTCGATACAGGATACAGGATGCTTGGGGCTGGTGCACGGGGATGATCCAGAGAGATGATATGGGGTAGGAGGTGGGAGGGGGATTCAGGATTGGGAGCTCGTATACACCCGTGGCAGATTCATGTCAATATATGGCAAAACCAATACAGTATTGTAAAGTAAAAATAAAATTAAAAAATAAGCAAAAAAAATTTATTTGTAGTTTTTATTCAGTCACTAAGTCGTGTCCAACTCTTTGTGACCCTGTGGACTGTAGCCCACCAGGTTCCTCTGTCCGCAGGATTCTCCAGGCAAGCATACTGCAATGGGTTGACATTTCCTTCTCCAAGGGATCTTCCTGGATCAAGAATCGAACTTGTATCCCCTCCATTGTCAAGCAGATTCTTTACCACTGAGCAACCAGGGAAGCCCCAAATCCCCAAAGTAATACGTAGTCTAGTCTCTATTTACACGTAGGGTCATTTATTCTCCACTTTCTGCCCTTAACCATTGCTCCATTCACCTGAACCACACTATTAAAAATCAGGTGTTTATCTGAAACTTTATTCAAATATTTACTAAATGCCTTTTTGGTACCAAGAATTGAATATTCATAGAAAAGATTTAAAACGGACTCCATCTTGTGAGGCATTCGGTCTGGTAAGGAACTGAGACACGTGGTGAGTAAGGACAGTAAGGCTTTGTGTGTGTCATGACAGTTGTGTACGAGGTATAAGAACAACAATAAAAAAGACCAGACACACTCCCCCACTCCCCATAAGATACTTTGTTCAAGTATCTTCTGACAGGTGACAAGAGAAGTGTTTTAACACAGAGGAGAAAAAGCTTACACATGTGCAGAAGTACTGAAGAGTTGCACATATAAGCAGTTCATTATTTTAGGAGGTGAAGTTTAAAAACTGTGTACCATGGGCATACATATTTAATCAAAATACATTGAATGGTACTTAATAACTGTGCATTTCACTATATATATATATTTCAAGTTTTAAAAATCAGTTGCTAATTTTAAAAAGATGAGTTTGGAGGATCAGGAAGAGGCCTTGGCATAGCTGGTTCTGCAGAACATCCTAAGGGGAGTGCATTGGAGTGTATGCACATTGGGGAACTTCCAAAGGATTTTAAATAAGGAAATCACATGACCAAAAATGGTCTAGGAAATCACTGTGGTGGCAGAGTGAGGATAGACTGGAGCGACATAAGGCCAGAGATAAACAGATCACATAGGAGACTACTGTAATAGTGAAGCACAGAATGAAGAGGACAGAGGCAAATGAAATAACGAGTTAAAAATGAGCGTGAAGCTATTTGGATATGCAGTTTACTAATGTGCTGAAGAATGCAATCTAGTGTACATGAGGTAAAATTATAATGAACCAGATGTGAACAAGCTTGCCTACTTGGACTAGAGAGAATGTGGTAAGGATGATAACGGATTATATTTATTCCTTAGCTGATCACCTTGATTTTCTGTATATGGTAATGTGGGAAGTCACAAGTCATCTCTACAGAGAGAAGGTTATAACCATCAGTACTGTGTGTCCATGTTCAGTCACGTCCAACTCTTTGCAATACCCCCATGGACAGTAGCCCACCAGGCTCCTCTGTCAATGGAATTTCCCAGACAAGAATGCTGGAGTGGGCTGCCATTTCCTATTCCAGGAAAACTTCCTGATGCCGGGATCAAATTGGCATCTCTTAAGTCTCCGGAATTGGCAAGCAGATTCTTTACCTGGGAAGCTTCTATCAACATGCAGGGAGACAATTTTAGACAACAGCGAGACTTTTTAACAACAGCTACAGAGAATAAAAAAAGTGAATTGACCAGAAACAAGTAAAATATGCCCAATTCTGATGGGGAGTTTAGGGTTTAAGTAGTGATAGTTACAGAGAAAACTAAGGGGGTGAGGTGAGAAAGAGAAAATGAATCATTAACTAATATTTAATTTTCCAGTGAAGAGATATCATAAAAGTGTAGTATATCACATTACTCAGCTGTGAGTAATAATCAGTAATATAAATAGTAAATCTTGAAGGGAGACAGTATGAATAGGGAGATGGGCATATGTGAGTAATAAAGATTCTTCCTCGGAAGAAGTTAATAGCAAGTACCTCAGTTCAGTTCACTCGCCTACTCTTTTCTGACTCTTTGCAACCCCAAGGATTGCAGCATGCCAAGCCTCACTATCCATCACCAGATCCCAGAGTTTACTGAAATTCATGTCCATTGAGTCGGTGATGCAATCCAAACATCTCATCCTCTTTCATTCCCTTCTCCTCCCACCTTCAATCTTTCCCATCATCAGGGTCTTTTCAAATGAGTCAGCTCTTAACATCAGGTAGCCAAAGTATTGGATTTCCAGCTTCAACATCAGTCCTTCTAATGAACACCCAGAACTGATCTCCTTTAGGATGGACTGGTTGGATCTCTGCAGATCAAGGAACTCTCAAAAGTCTTCTCCAACACCACAGTTCAAAAGCACCAATTCTTCAGTGCANGGGGATGACAGAGGATGAGATGGTTGGATGGCATCACCGACTCAATGGGCATGAGTTTGAGTAAACTCTGCGAGCTGGTGATGGACAGGGAGGCCTGGCGTGCTGCAGTCCATGGAGTTGCAGAGTCAGACGACTAGACGACTGAACTGAACTCAGAGAAAGGGTGGGAAGATGAAGGCAGGAAGTAAGCTAAACAGTGATGATAAAAACCTGTACTGAGAAAGAGGAAGGGAAGTCAGAGGTGAAAGTCAGCTCGGAAGAAAAGGGGCAGCGGAGGGGTGTTGTGAACCACCAAAAGGATGAGAACTCCAGAGAGCTGGGAAATATGGGCGGAAGGAGGGAAGGGCGCCTTTAAGAACCCCCAGGGGCCAGCAGCAGGCCGGGAACTGAGCGGAGCTGTTACTACGGTGCTTTCGGCTCACTGGGCTCCAGGGAGCCTGAGCAGCCCCACTGGGAGCAGGAGGGGGAGCAGGAAGAGGAGGGGGAAAGTGCAAGGACGGAAGAAAGGACCAGAGGAAAGGCAGGGATGCGCAAGAGGGAGGGGGAAAGCCGCCACTGCAGGAAAGAAGTCAGTCCGCTTGAGCTTGGCAAGGTTTTTACCTCCTGCAGACACACTCAAAGCTCCCACTTCTCAGTCGCAGTTTGAAATTAGCACACTTGCNTTGCAGCCATGAAATTAAAAGACGCTTACTCCTTGGAAGGAAAGTTATGACCAACGTAGACAGCATATTAAAAAGCAGAGACATTACCTTGCCAACAAAGGTCCATCTAATCAAGGCTATGGTTTTTCTAGTCATGTATGGATGTGAGAGTTGGACTGTGAAGAAAGCTGAGCGCCAAAGAATTGATGCTTTTGAACTGTGGTGTTGGAAAAGACTCTTGAGAGTCCCTTGGACTGCAAGGAGATCCAACCAGTCCATCCTAAAGGAGATCAGTCCTGGGTGTTCATTGAAAGGACTGATGTTGAAGCTGAAACTCCAATACTTTGGCCACCTGATGAAAAGAGCTGATTCATTTGAGAAGACGCTGATGTTGGGAAAGATTGAGGGCAGGAGGAGAAGAGGAAGACAGAAGATGAGATGGTTGGATGGCATTACCAAATAAATGGACGTGAGTTTGGGTAAACTCTGGGAGTTGGTGATGGAAAGGGAGTCCTGGCGTGCTGTGGTTCATGGGGTCACAGAGTCGGATATGACTTAGCGACTGAACTGAACTGACCAAGATTAATAACAATTTGGAACAAAAGACTAAATTTCTGATAGTGTGGTGAAAGTGGCCAGGAAAGGGTTACTAAGGTGCTAAGATGTTTGTTTAAAAAATTTTTTTCCTTCCTTTACTAAGAATTTTTTTGTTGTTATTTAATTTTTTTTTTTTGGTTAGTTTTCGTCTTGCTTTGGTTTTAATTGTGTACTCTAGTAGAAAATTGTAAGCTTAATAAGTAGGTTATTTATTTATTTGTATTTTTTTGACCGCGCCATACAGCTTGCAGGAAGTTCCCTGAACCAGGGAATAATCCAGGCATATTATTACCACATATTATGTAACAAAAGTTGATGATTAAAAGTCCCTTAAAGAAAGTGAGAAAATAAAATCCATGCAAAAAAGGAAGGGTCATGTTTTTTCAGAATTAAGGGATATAGGAACCACTCTGAATAGGGCTGCTTGCTAGCTAGATTTGAGTCCCTCGTGTTGTTTGGAAGAAGGAGGAGAGTCTCGTGTACTTCCACTGGAGGCGACCAGGATGAAAATGCTTGTTCTGAAATGTGATTAATGAGAGCATCATACATCTCCCTCTTCAGAAGCAACTGCACGTTACAGAAGAATGCCACTAGTGAGTGTAGGAAGGAGGAATGACTGAACTGCTCTGAGTCTTCCAGTTGCCCTTTTCTGCTCTCAGTTGCTAAGTGTATTTTGGTGGTGTTGAGAATCATGGTAGTAGAAAGTTTCATGCCTCTGAATCTAGGATAGAATCTTTTCTGTTTGTAGTCAGTGTTTTCCAGAGAAACAGCACCAATGTTTTGTGCACAGAGATTGGAGATCCAGGGAAGAGCTGATCAGATGAGACTTCCCTATGTAATGGAAGGCAGTCTGTCTGCTGATTTACATGTTAGTTTTATGTAGAAAAATATCTTCACAGAAAACATTTAGAGTAATGTTTGACTAGGTATCTTAGTATTGTGGTCCAGCCAACTTGACACATTAAAATTAATCATCACACTGGTAAAGATGTTATATTTGCTTATAATTTTGGTAGTAATAATAGAATGTCTGTGAATTATAAAATGGTGCATATGACTGAATTCTTTCTTCAGTGAGTTTTGGGGACCAGCCTCTGCCTTTGCTTTGAAGAAAATCTGATCCTGTACACAGGATGAATCACAAGGACTTTTTCCTAAAGATCAAAAGAAGATAGGTAATTGTCTATTTGAAGAAAAATGTAATGCTCGAAAAGATACCTGTATTCTGAAGAAGAAATGTAATCACCTTCGCAGCCATATATCCCCACAGAGGGCCAGTTGGATGTAGTGGCCTATTTTCAGGGAGTATGAAGAGGTCTTGAGTTCACTTTTAGGTTTGAGTATTACTAGTAGTTACAAGTTACTGACCGATAGTACGTTATTAAGGCTTTTCTCTCCACTAAGTTTTATACTGCAGTCTTTTAAAATTAACCAATCTTAGGTTATATAGATTGGTTCCTTACTATGAACAGTATTGAATTTAGCTCCCGCTTCTCTGCTTTATCTCCATTTAATATAAGGTACTCTGTTCCAAGTCATACTCTTTTGTTTAGCGAACTTCTTGTACTTTACAGGTATTCTTCTTTCCTTCCCCTTTTCAGAGTGGTGTTAACTCTGTTGTCAGAGCAGATAATAGTTACATATTGCTCTTTTCCCTATGTTTGTTCTGCAGTAAAAGATGCTCACTTTTACTTATTATCAGCTCTGTGCTGAAAGCTTTCTAAGCATTCTTGATTATCTGAAACTGTCCTATACAGTGGTCCCTCGGTGTCTGGGTGGATTGATTCTAGGACCCTTGACACCATACCAAAATCTACAGATGCTCAAGTCCATTGTATAAAATGGCCTAGTATTTGCACATAACCCACACTCATCACATCCTCCTGTATACTTCAAATCGTCTCTAGATTATTCATAATACCTAATACCAGAGTAAATACTGTGTAATGGTTGTAAATACAATGTAGATGATATGTAAATTGTTGCCTGCATGTGGCGAATTCAAGCTTTGCTTTTTGGAACTTTTGTTTTTCTGTCCACATTTGGTTGAATCAGGATGTGGAACCCATAGATATGATGGCCACCTGTTAACTTCTTCAAGAAGCATCTGTAAGAACAATATTCCTCAAGTCCTTATTTGTTCAGTGTTATCTGTGTACTTTTACCTGGAGGATAATATAGCATTCTTGGCTGACTGTGAAATCACCACCTCGCGTTTGCTTTCCTAGGAACTTGGAAGGTCATCACCCTGTCTTGTCTGGTGGCACACAGGGTCGCTGTCGCGTTGTGATTTGCTTTTCCTTACGAGTGATGCAGTTCTTCTGCTTGGATGCCCAGGAGATGCTGTTTTCCTTAAAGTGTGTTTGTTTTACTGGATGTCTGAGCATCAGTAGTTCTGTGTCAGTTTTACCAGGGGTGTGTTTGTACATTTCAGTCTTTCAGGATATTTTTCTTGAATTATTTTCGTATTTTTTCTGTTCTTCTGATTTTAGCTGTTGGGTGATTCTGTTATATAGAAGTTGGAATTTCATATCTGTCTCTTTTTTAATTATCTGTTTTCCTTAAATGGACATGAATTGAGCAAACTCTGGAGATGCTGGAGGACAGAGGAGTCTAATGTGCTGCAGTCTGTGGGGTTGCAGAGTTGGACACGACTTAATGCCTGAAAAACAACAATTTTCCTTAAATGTGCCATGGTGTCCATTTCTTCCATGTTCCTCTAGTCTAGTCTTCATTTCTGAAAAGATTTTAGATTGCTGCCTGTTTCTTGACTGTCTGATTTTTCTTGCATCTCCTCTCGTGTGGCTGCCTCTCATCTGGGCTCTTCTGTTTCTGATGTAAGTTCCTCTTTCATGGCCTTTGTGTGTGCATAATATTAGGTGATAGTTTCCATCTGCCTTGTGGACATGTTCTTGGGTTCGCTTCCATTGCCCATTGTTGCCACCGTGGTCCTCTCCTGAGACTCTTGTACATGGGAAGGGGTGACATATACCATATATCTGTGCTGCAGAGCTCTCCAGTATTCCCATGGCACACTTAGTAAACTTCTGTGTGGTCTCCTCTGCATTACCTTTTGAGGTCTGCCTAGCACCTGAACCTCATCTTTCCTTTATCCTTGGGCCTCATCCTGTTCAGGATGTTAGTCTCAGCTTATGGCCTCAGTACATGGTTCTGCCTTTCCTGGAAGGCCTTTTGGCTCGGTGTGTGCAAAGCCTTAAGGGCTGGGCAGACACAGAGTCTTTTGGTCTCATGGTCTCACAATCTTGTATGTAATCTGTGAATCCTTTTACAGTCCGACTGGAGAAGTTTTCCTTCTGAGATGTTCCCCAAATGGTGTTCCCTCTCTTAGGTAAAGGATTGTGTCAACTGATTATAGGCCTTATTAAGGCAGCTATAATTGTTTGCTGTATAACCTGTTTTCTCTATTTCACAAACCCACTAAGTTTACCAAGCTGGTCTACTTCAAATATATACAATTGTAATTTTAAGTATTACATCCTATAATAAATTGCTTGGTTTTTTTTTAAGGTACATTTGTATTTATGCCATTTATTCACCGCTTTTATGGTTAACCAGATGAGAGCTTTATGCATATAAAAGTGTAGTAGGAAAGCAATTCTTTTCTGCTCTCTAAATTTTTTCATTCTTGGCATATATCCATGTGCCAGCATGGCTTTGGCCTTCAGCTTTCATTCAAGCCGAGTCTTGTCCCTTGTCTTTGGATTGCTCCATGAAGTGAAGGTTTTTTTCCCCCTCACATCAAGAGCCAGGTGTATTATTTGTAAACATTGTATGTAGGTTTTTCAATTGTTTGTAACTAATGTATGTCACTTGAATAATTTTCAGTATTACATTATTTGCTACAGATTTCAGTATTGAAGGTTATGTGCTTTCTAGAGAAGTAATGATAAATGCACGAATATAAGCCAGCCTGGACTTAGTTTAAGAAAAAGTTAAATGTGTAGTTTATTCTTATTGTTTAAGCCAATGGGAATAAAGTTACATGGGCCTAAGAATGGTTGAAATTGAATAGTTACACATTTCGTTTGACAAGAAATGGATTTCTGTTTCATAAAGCCATATGCACATGCAGTTATTTCATGTAGTCGGCCCTTGTCTTTCTTTGATTAATTTGAATGACTGTAAGTTGATGTAATTAAAAGAAACTCAGAAAGCTGAAAAACCGATGCTTAATTTTCGGGCTTAGTTGCCACGGGCTAGGCCTGTGTTTTTCTGCCTCCACACTTAAGGTGCACAGGGAGCGCCTATTGCTTGAAATGGGCCCCCTGTGAGCCACCGCTGCACGGCTGTGGGACCGCGAGATGGCTGGCTGGAGCCCCCTGAACCCTGGGTGTAGCAGCGTTAGCCTGCACAGGACCGGGATCATTTCTGATGAGAGCATGCTAGCTAGCAGTAGTTGTGCTGGTAGGAGTGCATACTTTGAGAAGATACCTTACGTGTGTATATGTGTGAATACAGAAAACATCGGAGCAGTGTGGGACCAAGCAAACCTGTTTCCCAGCCTCGGCGGAACATCGTAGGCTGCAGGATTCAGCATGGGTGGAAGGAAGGGAATGGCCCTGTCACCCAGTGGAAAGGAACCGTTCTGGACCAGGTGCCTGTAAACCCTTCTTTGTATCTTATAAAATACGATGGATTTGACTGTGTTTATGGACTAGAACTTAATAAAGATGAAAGAGTTTCTGCGCTTGAAGTCCTCCCTGATAGAGTTGGTAAGTTCTCTTTACTATTTGTGCATTATATGCTTTAAAAAGGATTTCTGAAATGGATGCTTTTTGATTATTTGCATTACTGGTATTTGTCTTTTTATTGGAGAATAAGCACTTCTGATACATATTTAAATCAGTCACTTAAGGCCATGAAAACTGCTGAACAGATGTCCTGAAACCACAGTTCAAAGGAACTGTGAGGGATATAAAGATGTATAAAATTGTTCCCTAAGAAGTTGACAATCTAATAATTTCTAATATGATTATTTCCCATATTTTGCTCACAGTTTATCTGGACTCTGATGGGTAAGAGTATTTCTCATTAGCTCAAATATTCAGTATACTTATTTCATCATACAGCAGCTAAGAAAAATTTCATGTGTTTATTTTAGAATCTTTTAGGTGAAGTGTATCTTTCATTGTATATTATTACAGAAGTGATCGTTTCACTTTCAGCCAAAATTTAAACAACCAATGCATGTGAATTTTATTACATTTTTAATGGTTTGTTTTGCAAGGTTTGTGGGAAATGAATGGCTTTTTTCTTTTTTTTTTAATGACAGCCTCAGTTTATTTTTTATATACACAAATGGTCATAGGAGCTATGAATGACTTTAAATGTCATATGAATCAGTTTTGCCTTGCATACCTTAGGCATAATGACTGGTTTTATTTTTAAGAATAAAGTAAAATAGGTTTTATTTTTAAGATCAATAGAATACTCCCAAATGAATGTTCCTTTCTTCAGAGCATTTGCATTTTTACAGTGATGCTGTCATTGCCTGAAGCTGGTTTATGTTTTTGTAATTGTCCCTTAAAAGCCTGTATTTTTACAAATATAGCTTCAGCAGTTCTGTACTTGGAGGATAGAATTTTGGAATCAGATTGTCAAGGGAAGAAGCTTACCCAGTCCCCTGTCCATTTGTTTTTACCCTCGTGTTCCTGGGACAGTGCTTCCCCATCAGGTTAAGTTTAGCAGAGCAGCAAGTTACTTTTAATCTTCGCTTTAGATAGCAGATGTTCTCTTTATTCATCCTATATAAATATAGTTCTGTTGTCACAGAAGTCTTTCTTTAAATTTGTGTTTTTAACTACAGGCAACTAATTGTGTAATAGTAAATCCTTGGCATTTTAAACTTTATCTCTTTTAAGTGTGACTGAACAAATGGTTCCTTGTGAGGCATGTCCTCTTTCCTCTTGATCTTGAGAGCAGTCCGTTTCCCACATCAGAAACTAATATGGAAGAATCTTCCCTTCAGGACTTAAAAAGTATCCTCACCTTTATATCAATTATTTGTGCTCATTAATTATCTTAATTCTTTTTCTGACCCCCTTCAAGGTCAAGACTGCTAGCTTATTTGAGATGTTACTGCATTCTTCCATATGACCTGTGTTAGTTCTTTTGTCATCATAGAGCAGAAAAAACTTAGCTTGATTTATAAAAAAACAGTGATTTTACCAACCAAGATATCCAGAAATATATGAGTGTCTCTGGTGATGAGATTTAAGGGTTTCTTAATGTTTTTCTTTCTAGTTCTGGGCCATTTCAGTTTGCATCAATAGACATGAATTGCTTTTGTAAGAAAAAAAAACAATTTTCAAAAGGAAATCCAAAGGCCTATTTGCAAAGCAGCAGTATGTTATATGCCTAATATAATTATCAGTTAATTATAGTATTTCCTGTGATACTTTATTCTGAAAAGTTATTTGGACTTCATTTATATTCCATGTAGAAAGAAAATGGTTTTTCCTAATTTGCTTTAGGCAGTACATTTAAGTTAGTTTTGTTTTCCATAACCTTAAACTAAAGGTGAGAGACAGTGACGTCAGAGAGAACTGATTCCCAAAGTGTAGTATAGGGACTGTTGAGGTTCCCTGAAGCATATTCATGTGCCTTATGAGATCAAAATTTGTAATATAATTTGCCTTTATCACTCTCATCNTTCAGTATTGAAGGTTATGTGCTTTCTAGAGAAGTAATGATAAATGCACGAATATAAGCCAGCCTGGACTTAGTTTAAGAAAAAGTTAAATGTGTAGTTTATTCTTATTGTTTAAGCCAATGGGAATAAAGTTACATGGGCCTAAGAATGGTTGAAATTGAATAGTTACACATTTCGTTTGACAAGAAATGGATTTCTGTTTCATAAAGCCATATGCACATGCAGTTATTTCATGTAGTCGGCCCTTGTCTTTCTTTGATTAATTTGAATGACTGTAAGTTGATGTAATTAAAAGAAACTCAGAAAGCTGAAAAACCGATGCTTAATTTTCGGGCTTAGTTGCCACGGGCTAGGCCTGTGTTTTTCTGCCTCCACACTTAAGGTGCACAGGGAGCGCCTATTGCTTGAAATGGGCCCCCTGTGAGCCACCGCTGCACGGCTGTGGGACCGCGAGATGGCTGGCTGGAGCCCCCTGAACCCTGGGTGTAGCAGCGTTAGCCTGCACAGGACCGGGATCATTTCTGATGAGAGCATGCTAGCTAGCAGTAGTTGTGCTGGTAGGAGTGCATACTTTGAGAAGATACCTTACGTGTGTATATGTGTGAATACAGAAAACATCGGAGCAGTGTGGGACCAAGCAAACCTGTTTCCCAGCCTCGGCGGAACATCGTAGGCTGCAGGATTCAGCATGGGTGGAAGGAAGGGAATGGCCCTGTCACCCAGTGGAAAGGAACCGTTCTGGACCAGGTGCCTGTAAACCCTTCTTTGTATCTTATAAAATACGATGGATTTGACTGTGTTTATGGACTAGAACTTAATAAAGATGAAAGAGTTTCTGCGCTTGAAGTCCTCCCTGATAGAGTTGGTAAGTTCTCTTTACTATTTGTGCATTATATGCTTTAAAAAGGATTTCTGAAATGGATGCTTTTTGATTATTTGCATTACTGGTATTTGTCTTTTTATTGGAGAATAAGCACTTCTGATACATATTTAAATCAGTCACTTAAGGCCATGAAAACTGCTGAACAGATGTCCTGAAACCACAGTTCAAAGGAACTGTGAGGGATATAAAGATGTATAAAATTGTTCCCTAAGAAGTTGACAATCTAATAATTTCTAATATGATTATTTCCCATATTTTGCTCACAGTTTATCTGGACTCTGATGGGTAAGAGTATTTCTCATTAGCTCAAATATTCAGTATACTTATTTCATCATACAGCAGCTAAGAAAAATTTCATGTGTTTATTTTAGAATCTTTTAGGTGAAGTGTATCTTTCATTGTATATTATTACAGAAGTGATCGTTTCACTTTCAGCCAAAATTTAAACAACCAATGCATGTGAATTTTATTACATTTTTAATGGTTTGTTTTGCAAGGTTTGTGGGAAATGAATGGCTTTTTTCTTTTTTTTTTAATGACAGCCTCAGTTTATTTTTTATATACACAAATGGTCATAGGAGCTATGAATGACTTTAAATGTCATATGAATCAGTTTTGCCTTGCATACCTTAGGCATAATGACTGGTTTTATTTTTAAGAATAAAGTAAAATAGGTTTTATTTTTAAGATCAATAGAATACTCCCAAATGAATGTTCCTTTCTTCAGAGCATTTGCATTTTTACAGTGATGCTGTCATTGCCTGAAGCTGGTTTATGTTTTTGTAATTGTCCCTTAAAAGCCTGTATTTTTACAAATATAGCTTCAGCAGTTCTGTACTTGGAGGATAGAATTTTGGAATCAGATTGTCAAGGGAAGAAGCTTACCCAGTCCCCTGTCCATTTGTTTTTACCCTCGTGTTCCTGGGACAGTGCTTCCCCATCAGGTTAAGTTTAGCAGAGCAGCAAGTTACTTTTAATCTTCGCTTTAGATAGCAGATGTTCTCTTTATTCATCCTATATAAATATAGTTCTGTTGTCACAGAAGTCTTTCTTTAAATTTGTGTTTTTAACTACAGGCAACTAATTGTGTAATAGTAAATCCTTGGCATTTTAAACTTTATCTCTTTTAAGTGTGACTGAACAAATGGTTCCTTGTGAGGCATGTCCTCTTTCCTCTTGATCTTGAGAGCAGTCCGTTTCCCACATCAGAAACTAATATGGAAGAATCTTCCCTTCAGGACTTAAAAAGTATCCTCACCTTTATATCAATTATTTGTGCTCATTAATTATCTTAATTCTTTTTCTGACCCCCTTCAAGGTCAAGACTGCTAGCTTATTTGAGATGTTACTGCATTCTTCCATATGACCTGTGTTAGTTCTTTTGTCATCATAGAGCAGAAAAAACTTAGCTTGATTTATAAAAAAACAGTGATTTTACCAACCAAGATATCCAGAAATATATGAGTGTCTCTGGTGATGAGATTTAAGGGTTTCTTAATGTTTTTCTTTCTAGTTCTGGGCCATTTCAGTTTGCATCAATAGACATGAATTGCTTTTGTAAGAAAAAAAAACAATTTTCAAAAGGAAATCCAAAGGCCTATTTGCAAAGCAGCAGTATGTTATATGCCTAATATAATTATCAGTTAATTATAGTATTTCCTGTGATACTTTATTCTGAAAAGTTATTTGGACTTCATTTATATTCCATGTAGAAAGAAAATGGTTTTTCCTAATTTGCTTTAGGCAGTACATTTAAGTTAGTTTTGTTTTCCATAACCTTAAACTAAAGGTGAGAGACAGTGACGTCAGAGAGAACTGATTCCCAAAGTGTAGTATAGGGACTGTTGAGGTTCCCTGAAGCATATTCATGTGCCTTATGAGATCAAAATTTGTAATATAATTTGCCTTTATCACTCTCATCCTTTCACAGTTATATACTGAGGTTTCCAAAGATCTGCATAGCTCAGTGAATATATTTTTGATACGAACATGATATTACCAAATCATGTATTGATGAAAGATCCATTCAAAGACCAACAGGTTTTTTTGTTGTGGTGGTGGTAAAAAAACACAAAACATTAAAATTACTACCATAACTGTTTTCAAGTGTACAGTTCAGAGATGTTAAGTGTATTCACATTGTTATGGAATAGATTTCCACATTTCTTTATTTTGCAATTCTTTCCTCATTAAACAACTCATTTTCTCCCTCCCACCAGCCCCTGTACCCACCATCCTGTTTCTGTGAATTTGATAACTTTAGGTACATCATAAGTAGAATCATGTTGTATTGCTTTTTTGTGACTAGATTCTTGCCCTTAGCATAGCGTCCTCAAGGTTCATTCATGTTGTAGCATGTGACAGGATTTCCTTCCTTTCTAAGGCTGAGTAATATACCATTGTATGTATATACCACATTTTTTCCCCATTCATCCCTGATTGGACTCTTGGTGGGTTCCTTCTACCAGGGCTGTTGTGAATAGTGCTGCTGTGACATGGGTGTACAAATATGTCTTCAAGCCCTGCTTTCAGATCTTTTGGGCATTTACCCTGAAGTGGAATCATACAGCAATTTTGTTTTGAGGTGCCTGTATACATACTGTGTTTCCATGGTGTTCATTAACATTTTACAGTCCCACCAACAGTGCATAAGGATTTCAATTTCTCATCTTCACCAATATTTATTGTTTTCTGTTGGTTTTGATTTGAATATTTTTTGATGATTAGTGATGCTAAGCATCTTTTAATATGCTTTTTGACCATTCAAAAGTCATCTTTGCAGAAATACCTATTCCTTTGCCCACATTTTTGATTGGATTATTTCCATTTGTTTTGTTTGTTGCAGAGTTATAGGAATTCTTTATGTATTCTGCAGATGAATTTTGATTTAATAGTTTGACAGGTTATTGATAATGATTTCAGATTCTACAGTGCAATTAACCTTTAAGGAAAGCCAAGACTTGCTGAGTTTTGATGTGATATCAGAGAAGAATATCTAGAATTATTTGAAAAGATGAATAAAATACTCTTTTTCAACAGCATATCTTTGTGATTTTAAACGTCAACTAAAAGTACATGCAAAAAAGATTGAATATTGAAACAGATATGAGTCTAGCTGCCTGTTTCTAAAGCTAGATAGATATATAAAAATTTTGTTAGAAAACAGTTACTTTTCCTTAAAAATGTATTTCTGTGGCTATCTTAAAATATCTTTAGATACATCACTTACAATTTTTAAAATAGTTGATACTGATATTTATCATCCATATAAACAAATACTCAAAAATTTTAGGAGTCCTGAGATCGGAAAGTTTCATACCTTCTGGTTTGGAGAAACTGGTGGGATTTTGCTTTAGTGTTGTGCAGCAGAGAATCTGTTATTTTTGGGAATTATTGCACATGTAAACAAAACTACCATTTGTATTTAGAGTGTCTTTCTGATAAAATTGAATAGCAGTATCTTTAAACAAAAATAGAAGCTCTCATGAATGAGATAGAAGTGCCTTTTTTCCTTAAAGAATTATCTGAAATATGAAGAATGGAAAAATCTTAACATCAATAGTTTCCTCCATAATTATGCCAGTATTAGAAAAGAAGCATTTTTCACCTGTGTTCCTAATGACAATCTAGAACAACCTGCTTTTCCTCTGAAATAATTAATTCACACAGCAGTGTTGAACCCCTATGATCACAGTATTGAAAATAAGATGGGAAAGGCCTCTGCTATCATCACTGTGCAGTCTAAAAACAAGTAAACAAACATGTAAAACAAGGTGATTATAGATAGTGGTGAATGTCCTTAAGAAATAAAACTCAAGTGACCGAGCGGTGGGGGCTTTTCATAACATGGTCCTGGAGAGCCTCAGGGAGGACACCTGCTCAGGAAGAGCCAGCCCCTGAGGATGTGGGGGCCATGGTGAGCCCAAGGGCATCCCAGAAAAAGATGCCCATGCTGCTGAGGTGTAGGCAGTAGGAGGAAGGTGACAGAACAGGAGGGCAGAGGACCAGCAGGGAATGATGACTGAGGGGCTTTGGCTCTGGAGAAACAGTTTGTTATTCAGATATGAAAGGAAAATGCTGGAGTATTTTAAGCAAATGATCGACATAGTCTGGTGTAACTGCCACAAATACCACTCTGATTACTGGAAAAAATAGATTGTAGGGGCAAGAGTAAAAACCTATGCCTTGAAGGTTAATCTCTTGATTTTAATAAATGAGCATTTTGTAAATATAAATATAAGGGGAAGGTGGGTTAAAGTTACATAGGAAAAAAAAAGTTATATAGGGACAGTACTAATTTTGGAACTTTTCTGTAAGTCTATAATCGTTAATAATTTAAAAATAATAATTAAGTTGTAACTAAAATACTTTATACCTTGAATAAACAACTAAAATTTTTAATTAAGGGCAGTACCAAGAGCAGATGAATTCAGAGAAAGAAAAACAGATTCTCTCAGTCGCATGACTTTGGGGCGTAGTGATTCCGTGGACTCCATCCTGGGCTGGGTCAGTAACGTGAACTTGGTGGTTGTCCTTCGTACAGCCCTCCACCTGATTCTGGAGCCTGATAGTGTATTTCAGAAGCATTTCTTTGAATAAGTTCAGTCTTGACTGCATATTTTGTAAATCATCATTTGCTTTTTTCGTCCCCAGCAACATCTCGAATCAGTGATGCGCACCTAGCCGACACAATGATTGGCAAAGCAGTGGAGCACATGTTTGAGACAGAGGATGGCTCTAAAGACGAGTGGAGGGGAATGGTCTTAGCACGCGCCCCTATCATGAACACATGGTTTTACATCACCTATGAGAAAGATCCTGTCTTATACATGTACCAGCTCTTAGATGATTATAAAGAAGGCGACCTTCGCATTATGCCCGATTCTAGTAAGTATAAATCGACAGCTTTTACTTTTGATACTTCAAAAGGAATTTCAAAACAAGGTCTTTGATTAATTCTTATGGGGATACATTTAAAATATTTATAGTTATTAGGGATAAGTGATTGTTTAGTTAGGTTGTAAAATTATTCACCCTCTTGTCAAGAATATTTTCCTTTCCCTGTTCTGAACTTTGGGTTTTTATATGAATAGAATATATAATTTGGGGTCCTTTGTAACTGGCTTCTTTCACTCAGCTTAGTGTTTTCAAGGCTCATCCATGTTGTAGTGTGTGTCCATACTTCATTTCTTCTAATGCCCAAATACAAATCCATTGAATAGATATACTATGTTTTGTTTATTTGTTCATCTCTGAACTTGCCTTTTTGAATCTAGCCATCCTGATGGTTGAAAAATGATACCTCACTGTGATTTTGGTTTTTATATTTTTGAAGACTAAAGTTGTCAAGTATCTTTTCTTGTGTTACTGGCCTTTGGTGTGTCTTGTTTGGAGAAATCTATTCATGGCCTTGGCCTGTAATTTCAGTTACGTTGTCTTTTTGTTACTGAGTTAGAGTCAGTCTAGGTACAAGTCTCTTGTCAGATACATGACTTACAGATACTTTCTCTTATTCTCAGAGTTGTCTTTTTACTTTCTTGATAGCCTTCCTTGAAGCACAAAAGTTTTTAATTTTATGACATCCAAGTTGTCTATTTTTCCTTCTGTTGCCCATGTTTTTGGAGTCATATCTAATAATCCCTTGCCAAGTCCAAGGTTATAAAGATTTACCTCATGTCTTCTAGAAGCCTTGAATATATTGGACTTTAACTCTTACTTGGATCTTGGGTACATTTTGAGTTAATTTTTGTTTATGATGTGATGTCAGGTCCAACTTCATTCTTTAAGTTTTAAAATCAAGAAATGTGAATCTTCCTTCTTTTCTTTCAGAATTGTTTTGGCTGTTCTTTGCAATTTCATATAAATTTTAGAATCAGCTTGTTGGTTTCTGCGAAGAAGTCAGCTGAGATTGTGTTAAATATTATGTTGAATCTCTTGGTCAGTTTGGCATGAGAGTATTGCCATCTTAACAATGTTAAGCTATTGATCCATGAGCGTGGGATGGTTTTTCATTCATTGAGATTTTTTTTTTCCGTGAATAATGTTTTGTAGTTTTCTAAGCTTTGCACTTTTAAAATGTATTCCTAAGTATTTCATTCTTTTTGATGCTGTTGTGACTAGAATTATTTTCTTAATTTCACTTTTAGGTGAGCCTTTTTTTTAAACTACTCAATAGTTTTTCCTCAAACACATGAAGTCTTGGCCTTAGACAAATGTGGCTGATAGACAGTGGATGTATTAACAGTGTGATATCCTCTCCTCGTTTTTGTGTCTTTTTTTTTAAAGCTCTCCCTGTGAACATGCTGCTCATTGAACCTACTCATGGTCATCTGGCCCTGACTTCTGCCTTCTTAGAGTTGTTGTTGTTGTTTTTTAGTTTGTGTGTATTTGTTATAGATGTATAATGGAAAGTGTTTATATAGGCAAGACTTTAGTGATGAGAGCATTCCTTAAAAGCTTTTCTCCAACCTATATGAAATTTTTAACATTTTTTGTAGAGAAAGGTCTAAAGCAGGTGCTGTTGACTTGATAATAGAACGTATGGGGTCATTTGCACATTACCCATTGCCTGTACTGATCATGTCTTTATCCTCTCACTCCTTTCTTTTGAGTGGTATGCAAGTTTATTTGCTGTTAGAATCTCTGATGATGTTCTGTACAAAGAGCTCCATGGCGGCCTTTGTTTGAGTCTCTTGCTTCTTTCATGGTTACTATAAAACGTATGGCAGTCATGTATATGGGATTTCTTTATCCACATGAGGTGCCATGAAAGTGTGTTGTGGTATGATACTGCTACTTGATGGAAGAGCACTATTGAAGAAGCGTTCAGCTTGGATTTCCTCTTTACTCCTCCAGAACTGATAACATGCTTATGTGGATTATTTGTATTATGTGAGATCAGAATTGCAGGTTCCGGATTATATCATTCAGTGAGAGAATTTATTATAATCAAAGAGTAAACTGCTGTTAATGTAAATACAAGATATGGTCCAGACAAAGATACATGTGGAAATTAAAAGGCACACTGCTAGCTAGTGTGTCAGGAGGACTGGCATAAGCATGGACAACCAGGACACCTGCTTGTCCTACTTGAAGGCTCTCTGTTGCTCCATAGGAAAGAGTTCGAGTTACTCAGGACCAGTAAGGGGTTTCTTAAAATAAAAATGTTAACTGCCTAGCATCATCCCCTTGCCAACCCCCTCTCCCCTTTGTATGTTGTTTCTGTGTTGTTGATAGTGATAACTTGCTCTCATTTTTATGTGTTTTCCTAGAATTTACAGAGTTCTTGTTAGGTCATAGGGTGAGCAATGTTTTCTAACACTCAAGATTTTCTTAGGGACTTTAAAAAAAAAAGTTCAGGTGCCCCATCCATCCTCCGAGATTCAATTGCGTTCACGTAGCACCTATTTTTGTAGCATGAGAAATCTCTTTTATTTTGAAACTGGGTTAGGAGGACCATGTGTAATGAAATGAAGTTAAGGAAAAAAAGCTTTAAGGAGTCCCAAGATAAGGCAGGGATTCTTAGTCATTTTAAGTGTGTAGTACATTCTTAGCAATCCCAGTAGGCATTGTCTGCTTTAAAATCATTTCAAAGTAAAGCAAGACTTCTTTCACTAAAAGGAATTAGGTTTATTACGTATTTTTGGCTGCATCAGGTCTTAGTTGTGGCATGCGAGATCTTCCTTGTGAAGTGTGCAGGCTTCTCTCTGGCTGTGGTATGCAAGCTCCAGAGCCTGTCTAGTTGCAGCACCCATGGGAAGTTATAAAACATAACAATTGTAAATCAACCTCGTGGCTCAGAGGTTGAAGTGTCTGCCTGCAATGCAGGAGACCTGGGTTCGATCCCTGGGTCGGGAAGAACCCCTGGAGAAGGAAATGGCAACCCACTCCAGTATTCTTGCTTGGAGAATCCCATGGACTGAGGAGCCTGGTGGACTACAGTCCACAGGGTCGCAGAGAGTTGGACACGACTGAGCGACTTCACTCACTCACTTACATGTCAGTAAAAATTTTTTTTTTAAGAAAGATATTATTATAGTTGACAACTGAATGACTTAGGGGTTGAGGTGGGATCCCTCTGAGCAGTTGAAAATTTGCATTTAGCTTATGGGCGGCCCTTCATTTCTGTGGTTCCTCTGTATCCATGAATTCAACCAACTGCAGATCTGTTTACTGTTGGGAAGAAATCCTGGTATAAGTGGACCCATACAGTTCAAACTCCTGTTGTTCAAGGGTGAACTGTATTTAGTTTTTTCTTGACCTTTTCCTTCTTTTAGTCCTTATTACTTCATTAGGTAATTATAGCTATAATTAAATATGAGCCAGAGGAATTTCTGGTTATGATTTTTGAAGCTGTTTACATATCTAGATTTTTATAAATAAAGTTTTATTGGCACACAGTCACACCATTCATGTATGTGTCATCTGTGTCGTCACAGATGTGTCATCACAAAGAGATACAGCTGAGTGGTTGGTACAGAGACCGTATGGCTTCAAGCCTGAAATATATATTGTTTGGCCATTGAAGAAAGTTTGCTGACTCTTCGTCTAGAAAATCAAGATGAATGCAGGATATTAAAAACATTTTTAAAAATTATTAAAATGTGTGAGTTGGTGTATATCTAAAAACTGACTGTAAATTTTTTTTTTCTCCCCCCCTTTAAATATAGATGATTCACCTCCAGCAGAAAGGGAACCTGGAGAAGTTGTGGACAGCCTGGTGGGCAAACAAGTGGAATATGCCAAAGAAGATGGCTCTAAAAGGACTGGCATGGTCATTCATCAAGTAGAAGCCAAACCGTCTGTCTATTTCATCAAGTTTGATGATGATTTCCATATTTATGTCTACGATTTGGTGAAAACATCCTAGATGTCATCACAAACTTTACCAAATTTGTGGAACTATTAAATGTATAATTTGTAGACATAAAGACTTGATTGCTTTCCAGTTTAATGAAAGCTTAAATGTCCCTGCGAACCCACAATCTCTGCCAGCAGAACTGGTTTTGTTCTGAATCGTACAGATTTATGTGAACACAAAGCATTTTGTGTAAGGAACTCCTTCCTCTTAAAAGAAGTCTGTCTGTTTGGAAGGGAGTTACAGGCAAGTCTGGTAAAAATTAAGCTAGTATCATAGTCATTTAAAACCGTAATAGATCTTATCCACTTTCCCCTTCACTCTTCACACTTCTTCTGCTGCCACAATGCAAGCATAGTTTGGTTGCATTTTTGTTACTGCCTTTTTTTTTTTTTAAGATATATATGTATGTATATCTCTACCTATCTATATCTGTGTGTATACATATATAATATATATATACACACACACAGATCTGTGTACACACACACACACACACACACTTCATTGGCAGTTCTTTGTGGATTGAGGTATGAATTAAATAATTTTCTCCAGTTTAACAGGAGTGCTTGACTTTATATCACTGCTGTTTATTTAAAAATTAAATCTGGGCACAGGAAGAACATGGGGACATTCAGCTTGTGTTGAAAGTCAGAAGTTCAGAGCTCCATTTCAATCCAGAGGCTTTAAACTGTAAATTCAAACATGAATCACTTGTGGGTATCTAATGACCCACAGTATAATTTATAAAACAATTAGAAATCTACATAAAAGGCTGCCTTTAATTCTAAGCTTTGTACATTTTTTGTTTACATTTTTTTAAATCTTAAATCCTTTTTTAAAGCAAAGCCCAGGTACTTGGTCCACATTGTGTAATACAGGTGTATTTTGGATGATGCATTTGGTCCACTATTTGTACAAATTAGTACTAGTCTGGGTTTTAGTACATGGATTTAAAAGGCAACAGTATATCAGTGGTTTATGTGTATTTGGTAGGTTCCTGGAAGAACATAGTACTTTTATATTAGAAATGTAAGAATGACATTGTTGTCTTTTACCAAGTTCTCTCGGATCCCTTTGTTATTATTAATGTTATTACTGGTGTATGATTATGGTCAGAAGGCTTTTCCCCCCTCAAAGAATATCTAGACAATTAACAGCTTAAATTCCTGACACCTTTTTTGGTGCTGTGTGTTCTTGCTCATGGTGTGCTAATAATGTGGATTCATTCCAGTTGGTGGGTCCTGCAACATCAGGGTCGGTCACCTGCACTGGTTTGTGGGTGTGACTGATAGCAGCCCTTAGCCGTTGAAACCTTCCCTGCAAGGTTGTTTGAACTAAAATATAACTGCAAAAGTGGTTCGTTTAGCAGCAAAACATCAGCCTACCACTTTGTTTTGGATGATCCCTGGCAGTTTGAAAGCTGGCTGGGAGAAAAATGGTTTGTGAAACCTGTCTTAGAGGTTGAAAATCATACCTAAGATTTGCGCAGAAAGCTTAGATACATAGGCTGGCAATCAAACACCAGGTCTATGTGACCCCTCTCGTAGCCGTTCTTGATGTTAGTTTCAAGGCCATGCTGTACGTGGTTTGTATGATGCCCATTTTCGCTCAGGAAGGCTTTGCCATGTTGTGCTGGTGTACGGTAACCTCGTG
Organism: Neotragus pygmaeus; assembly: GCA_006410875.1. NCBI lineage: Eukaryota > Metazoa > Chordata > Mammalia > Artiodactyla > Bovidae > Neotragus > Neotragus pygmaeus. Next base: position 77,779 of record SJYV01045608.1, on the reverse strand, counting down.
CGCCATGTAAATCCAGCACCCTGGTTCTCTGCAGCGTTCCCTTACCCAGGGTGGTCAGGGTGAGCTTCTCCATGCAGTGAGTACCTAGGTCTTAGGTGTTCCTTCTGTGGTTGAAACAAGTGTCACACTACAGATGTATCGTCTGTTCTGCTGGTGGCTCTTGTATACGAGTTCCTGCATGTGAGTCTCAAGGCTGAGCCTAGCTCCCTGAATCCACAAGGACGCGAATGGCCCGGAGAGTGAGCTGTCCAGTGTGCACTGCCTGAGCAGGACACAGTGACTATAGGCTGAAAAACAGAGTCCTTTGGTGGTGTCTTGAGGGCTGCATCAGTTGAAACAATTCTTGCATTACTTAATGACTTGCATTGTGGTTTTTCTGCAAGTACCTTTAGGAACTTTTAATATACCACATGATCTGCCACTCTCTAGATAAATGTGACCTGTGATTTGTTACCATTATTATTTTAATCATTGTTCCATTTATTGCCTTTAGGGTTGAAGGAAGGGGAAGGGGTTTTATGTTGTTTTCCCTTTTTTTTTTCCATTCTTTTTCTTTTGGTGGCTTAAACCACACTTCCTGATGCCGTGACTAACTCTGCTTCCCAGCTGAGTATTTCAGGCTTCGTTTAGGCTCATGTTTCAGATCTGCATGCATTGCTTGCATTTTCCTGGTATCGGAATGTTGGTTCCTTGTTCTAGGAATACAACATTAATTTCCAAAATTATCATGGGACTTGTGACAACACAAGACATGAATCTCTGTATAAAATGTATTGGCCTTTCTCATCGACCTGCTATAGTATTATTGTGTCGTGTGTGTGCGTGTGTGATGTCTGGCTGCCACGTAAAGCTTCAAAGGAAGACCTTAAAAGCAGACCATCCTTTTTTGCATGCTCTATTCTAAGTAGAATGTTCAATGTAACTAACTAAAATTGCATGTTAAATATATTTAGGTTTTTTGTTTTCTATCTTTGTTTTTATTTGTTTTCAGTTTCTGTATATTTGCTTAACTGTGCTGTTGTAGTGGTTGTAGGATATAAATGCACTGGTGAAGCAAATGTAGTGCCAACAGAAGGTGATTTTCCTGTTGTGTATGTCTTGCAGCATTTGAAGGGACTGTGCATTCTTAAAACAATCACAGTTGCTTCTAAACCAGATTTCATTTCTATTATTGTTTTATGTGCCAAACCCTGAAGTGCATTGGGCTTGAATCTCTGAACGCCGTGGACCCATTAGAAGACTGTTTTGATTGTCACAAATTGTAGTGCCTGAAAACATTATTAAGCTGATTGTCTTAAAAAAAGAAAGTTCTCCAAAGACAAATAAACAGGAATAATTATTATAACAGAAAACAATTATGGTTGAAATGTCTGTGGTTCCTTGGAAATGCTGCGCTTTTTGTGTTTTCCATCATTAGTGCAGTTGAACGAATGTGTATAGTTCAGAGGTCTTCGTGTTCGCATTTTAAAATTAGGTAAATGACCTCATCTTTCAAGCTTGAATTCATTTTTAATTTTAATTTTATTTTATACAATGTGTAGACAGTTCCCTGTTCTCTGCATTTAGAAGTATAAACAATATAAAGCTGTTAATTCTGTAAGTAATTTTTATAATTATGATGTAACTTTATCCTATCCTTAAAACATTTAAAATAAACCCTTTATGTGCAACTTTTGACTGCAAATTTTGTGCTTATGAGCAGACTGTGATGTGTTAAACCTGCTTCTGTGAGAAGATTTTTTGAAGTTTTACTTGAAGACTTTAACCTTTTTCCCTCTTTTCACCAATGTAAATGGCAGGTATACATATAGGAACAAAAGGAAGTAGAATTTTTATTTGAATGATAATTAGTGCTACCTAAGAAGAAAAGGGGCAATAATCAGTAGCCCCAATATATTATATAGTCCAAAGTATTGAACTTTATGATTAGCAATTAATAAGAAATTTCAATTTATCATAAAATTTTAAACTCAAAAAAATTGTTCTAAATAGGATTAAATAATGTGTTTTATAGTTTCATATCTTTTCTTGCTGTAATTGCATATTGCTTTTATTAATACTTAAGTACCAATTAGATTCTGTAGTGAAAAATCTTCATTTTAAGCACCAAGGCATATAAGTACTGAAGCTGTATGTACTCTGTTTTGTCTTCCTGGATAATTTTATCAGAGGAGAAAGTAGAATTTATGATATTCCTACACTTAATTAGATTTTTTTTTTTTTAATGGTACCCTGTTTGGCCCAAGGATCTGTGGTTAAAGCTGGGACGGGACAGGTCACCTTTCCTGCTGGCAGAGTGGCTGGCGTGGCAGCCACAATGGCCACTGCCAAGGCCATGGCCAGGGGGATGCAGGGTCACCTCTCAGGCTCTGGTGGGAGGAGCCACAGACAGATATAGGAAGGAGATGGACCTGGAAGCATAGGTGTTCCCCCTGAGCGAGATCTTAGAGTCTTCTTCCTGAAGGTAAATCACTCATTGAGCAGTAACTGAAGGTACAGCTCCGGAAATATTTTTTCCCCAAAATAACAAGGCAGGCTTAGTCTAAAGGTGGGCGGTTGCTGACTGTTATTGTAAACTGAAGAACTGAGTCTAAAACAGTCAGCACTGTAGGAGAATTGCAGGGCTGGGCTTACTTTCCATTGTCTCTTCATTTGGTACTGTCAGCTCTGATGGTAAAAGCAGTCGACACTAATAAAGCACTAGCGAAAGTGCTTAATAAGTACCTTACCAAGCACTTTCCACCCATTTCATTTAATGCTTTTTGTTTTGGTTGTGTGTTTTGTTTTGCTCTGGGCTTTTGGGTGTGTGTGTGTGTGTTTTACCATGCCACACAGCATGTGGGATCTTAGTTCCCCAACCAGAGATTGAATCTATGCCCCCTGAAGTGGAAGCACTGAATCTGAATTGCTCAACTGCCAGGGAATGCCCTTCATTTCATTCTTAATCCTGTGAAGAAGGCATGATAGTTTTTTATGTTGTGCTTATCTAAAAGAGATGAAGGTGGGGTCCCTTGTCCAGGATTACAGAAGCGAATGAAACTCAGACCCCCAACACTGTGTCAAGGCTGCAAGCTGCTTCATTCTTGCATCGGAATTAAATTACTTCAGTGGAGTGATTAAGTCACTCGAAAGCTATGTCTCTTTAGAAAGCTATGTAGAAAGTTATCCTCTTTATAGTGAGAATTATAACCGAAAATGACAGCTAATAAAAGATATAAAAATATCTATTATTTAGAGAGAGATTATATGGGAAATATTTTAACAGTTTCCAACACAAGAATGTAGGTACTATTTTATATTTTCGAGACACTTCAAACATTAAATTAATAGTCCTATTAAACCTGGACTCC
>SJYV01045608.1:49490-64496 GCA_006410875.1 Neotragus pygmaeus | reverse complement strand
ACAGTTCAAAAGCATCAATTATTCAGTGCTCAGCCTTCTTCACAGTCCAACTCTCACATCCATACATGACTACTGGAAAAACCATAACCTTGACTAGATGGACCTTAGTTGGCAAAGTAATGTCTCTGTTTTTGAATATGCTATCTAGGTTGGTCATAACTTTTCTTCCAAGGACTTCAGGTTAACATACTTTAATTATCAGAATAATTCACAATGGCTGAAATGGAGTGTAGCAACATTGAAAAGAGATTATTTGACATTGTTTTCATCCATATAGAATGTGTATTTGATAGAGAAGAATAAACTACCAGGGCATGTTTTTTCTATATGTCTGCATCTATATCTATAACTGTGTGTGTGTGTTAAAGCTCTTCAGTCATGTCCAACTCTTTGTGACCTATAGACCACAGCCTGCCAGGCTCCTCTGTCCATGGGATTCTCCAGGCAAGAATACTGGAATGGGTTGCCATGCCCTCTTCCAGGGGATCTTCCCTACCCAGAGATCCAACCTATCTGTTATGTCTCCTGCATTGGTAGACAGGTTCTTTACCACTAGTGCCACCTAGGACGCTCATCTATATCTATGTTCTAAAGTAATATTTTTATATAATGGATATAAATTTCACAAGGCTTCTCATGAATTATTGAATTTAATAATGGGCTTCCTCTTTGCACACCAGATGGAGTCACTTTTTTATTTAACTCTTATGCAGCAGAAAAAGACCTTTTAAAAATGCAAAGCTTACATTAACTATAATAAACTTTTCTCCTAAAGGGGAGCTTTGATAAACTAAACTATCTTATCCTTCTTAAGAAATACATTAATTATCAGACTAACATACTGTCGTACATTAGAGAAACAGTAAATGTAGTAAGTAAATAAAGATCTTACCTTTGAAGTGAGATAGCCTTGGGCACATATCTTCAATCTTCTACTTGCCAGTTATGTAAACTTAGACAATTTCCATAACTGTTTTAAGCTTTAATTCATCTACAAAATTATATTTTAAGATATTTAATTCCTATGCTTCCAGAGATAATTGAATGATATAATGAAAAGCAAAATCAGGCTATTCTGAATGATCAATAAATGCTATTTATTAGTATTTTTTTCTGTCGTTACATCTCTTCCACTTAATTTTTCTATAGAATATTCTATTTTCAGCTCTAAGTTGAAACTATTCTTGCTACCTTAAAAGTTGGACTTTAGTTTCTAAAATTCTTTAGTTTACCATAAGGAAAGTATTTAATTTTAAATTTTCATTCTGCTGAGGTCTACCACACATTAAGAGCTTTCCCATAGTAGTTTGAACGTTCATAAACTGGATTTGCCTAGTTTGCTTCCTTCTCAACAAGAGGGAAATACCCAGCTTGTAATTTGTAAGTGGTTAATTAGATTCCACCTGGGAATATTTCATAGATATAATGTGTCTGTGGTTAACATGTTCTTAAATCAGTCAAGGAAGTCCTTCCTAAGCCCATATTATATTTGAAATTTTCAGAAGCCACTGTAGATGAGGACACTTTGCTCCCTTGTTTTGTGGCAGACGTAAAGTAACAAAAATTCTATGTTAGTTGTAAGCAGTTGTTGAAAGAGAAGTTGTATCACTAACAATAGAATAGGTTATGTTGTAATAATATACAAGCTCTGAAGTCTTTTTGACTCACAACGAAAAGGCTTTCCTCTTGCACATATGACAATTCTATTGTAGGTTGGCAGTGACCCTATTTCACATAATATTTACTCTAGGACTTAGGCTTTACAACATTGATGGCTATGATGGCAGAAGAAATAGGAAATAGGACCTCATACTGGCCCTAAAGATTCTCTCCAGAATAGACACATGTCAATGTAATTGATATTTCATTGGTCAAAGACAGCACATTATCAAGTCTAATATCAAAGGGGAATAAAATATTTGTGAATAATAATAATACTATCTACCACACTAGAGATAATAAAAATGATACCATAGAGATATATATCTCTTTATTCTATACTTTCTTTGTACTACATCGACTTATGGCAAAAAGCAAAGAGCATCTTGAGGAAAGTGAAAACTGGCTTAAAACAAAACATTCAAATAATGAAGATCACAGCATCCAGTCCCATCACTTCATGGCAAATAGATGGGTAAACAATGACCAACTTTATTTTCTGGGTCTCCAAAATCACTGTAGATAGTGACTGCAAACATAAAATTAAAAGATGCTTGCTCCTTGAAAGAAAGCCTATGACCAACCTAGACAGCATATTAAAAAACAGAGACATTATTTTGCTGACAAAGGTCCATCTAGTCAAAGCTGTGGTCTTTTCAGTACTCATGTATGGATGTGAGAATTTGACTATAAAGAAAGTTGAGCACTGAAGAATTGTTACTTTTTAAATGTGCTGTTGGAGAAGACTCTTGAAAATCTCTTGGACACAAGGAGATCCAACTAGTCCATCTTAAATGAAATCAGTCCTGAATATTCATTGGAAGGACTGATGCTGAAGCTGAAGCTCCAATACATTGTCCACCTGATGTGAAGAACTGACTCATTGGAAAATACCCTCCTACTGGGAAAGATTGAGGGCAGGAGGAGAAGGGGAAAACAGAGGGTGAGATGGTTGAATGGCAACATTGACTCGATGGACATGAGTTTGAGCAAGCTCTGGGAGTTGGTGATGAACAAGGAAGCCTGGCATCCTACAGTCCCTGTTGTCACAAAGAGTCAGAAAGGACTAAATGACTGAAAAGAACTGGTGTACTACATGCACTACTTCATTTCATCCTTATGTTAATCCTGGGAGGACAAAGTATCTATCATTATCCCCACCCCCCATGATATACTTAAGAATTTAATTCCAAAGAATTTGGAGTTTGGGATGGTAGTGGAATGGAAAGCACTAACAATTAATCTCCCCCATCTAGACAACAACTATACTGGCAGAACACTCTGCAGTAATTATGTTGGAAATCAAGGGTCCTTGAAAGACTTGTAACTTCCAGGGGAAATTTTGGGTGGTAAATTTCACTTAATTTTAGTCGATATCAGCTCTTAGCTTGTTAGTGGATAATATTCTCCACCTTCTAGTCCAAATGCAGGCAGGTTTGCATACATTCCTGGAGAAGTTTGCATGTAGCTTTCAGGAAGCAGAGTGTGGAATAAAGACTCTGTCTTACAAGTATTGAGGATTTCTGTTCTTATCACTGATTGCTAATTCTCATCATGAAGATGCAGTCACAGAAGTGGGCAGCCATTATTGCATTCCCCACCTTTCACTGTTTCAAACCCTTCCTTTTGACTGCAGTGACTTTCAAGGGATGTAGGGGATGGTATCCTTCCTTTCTTACTTTATTTCCCCCCGCCCCCCACCGTTTTCCTATTTGGGGAGTAAGACAACAAATATTAAGACATTTAATTTACCTATATGAGGTGAATTAGTTGTTTACTATACATGCTGAGGGAAGGGCACAGCCTCAGAAAGGACCTAAGAAAACCTTAGGTCTATTTCAGTACAGAGACAAACTGCATCAGTTAAAAATGGAACAAAACTAAATTAAAATCAACAAACTCTGGGAAATGAGGACAGTCTGACTTCAGGGTTATTACTGGTTTCAAATGTTCAGTTTTCAAGAAAAATCACAAAACATACACCCGAAACCAAGGAAATATGGACCAATCATATGAAAAAAATAAGCCAATAGAAGCTGTCCTTGAGGAAGACAAGATAACATATCTACTAGATCAAAAACTCTAAAATAGCTTCTTAAAAATATCCACATAACTAAGAAAGAAGTGGGAAAGCTATGAAAATGATATATGAGTAAAATCCAAATATAATAAAGAGACTGAAAACCTAAAGGAAACAAACAAACAACATTCTAGGGCTGAAAAATGTAAATAACAAAAATTAAAATGCACAAGAGGGATTCAAACGCAATTTTGATCAGAAAGAAGAGTCAATGAACTTGATATAGTAATTTTGAAATTATTTCCTGTGAAGCAGAAAGAAAAATGACTGAAGAAATGTGAACAAAACCTGAAGGACTTATAGAATACCAGACCAACATATGTAATGTGGGACTGCCACAAGGACAAGAGGAAGAGAAAGAGGCAGAGAGATTATTTGAAGAGACAATGGGCAAAATCTTTCCAATTTTGATGAAAGATGTGAACATAAATATCTAAGTAGCTCAATGAACACCAAGTAGAATGAACTCAAATGAACCCACATTACTGGGATGACCCAGAGGGATGGTATGGGGAGCAAGGTGGGAGGGGGCTTCAGGATTGGGAATACATGTACACCATGGCAGATTCATGTTGCTGTATGGCAAAACCAATACAATATTGTAAAGTAAAATAATAATAATAATAAATAATAATAATAATAAAATTTAAAAAAAAAGTATTTTAAAGGAAAGACAAAGAAAATCTTGAAAGCAGAAAAAGAATAAGGATTATCAGTAGCTTTCTCATCAGAAAGTTTAGAGACCAGAAATCAGTGAGGTAATATATTCAAGATGGTAAAGGAAGAAGAAAAAAATCTCAAATAAGAATTATATATCCAGTAAAATTGTGGTCTTTCAAATATAAGGAAGAAATTAAGACATTCCTTGTTAAATGATGTGCTGTATTTAGTCGCTCAGTGGTGTCTGACTCTGAAAGGTTGCTGTTGAATTATGATGCTGGGATTCTCGGCCTCCGGAGGAGAAGAATTCAATCCGGGGCCAGAGACGAGGCTTGATAGCTCAGAGCTTTTGTGTAACAAAGTTTTATTAAAGTATAACGGANGTCATCACGCTCTACACCATGTTTGTCACCTGGCTGGCCTTGTCCAACGTCCCTGGTGAGTGGACGCCTGGGTTCCGGGAGGCCTGGTCTTCTTCCTAGGCTGGGGACCTTCAAAGATGTCAGGGACATGCTGGCCCCCGCCCATTCCAAGACTCAGTCCTTCTGGGATGGGGGGAAGACCCCATCATTCCTGGAGCTGTCTCTGCTGTTTTGTCTAAGTGCTGTCGCTGGGATGGTTGGTTGTGTGTCTGTCTGTCCATCTGAGCCCATGCTCTGGGCTCCCTGGCTGGTTAGACCTGGCCTGCATGGGCTGAGGGTGACCATGCTCCCATCCCCAGATCAGAAATGCAACCCTCACTTGCTGACCCACTTTGGCAACGGGACGGTCCTGGCAGGCCCCGAGGGCTACGAGACCCACTGGTGGGATGCGCCAAGCATCGTGGGTCTCGTCGTCTTCATCCTGTGCACTATCTTCATCAGGTAAGCGGGGGGTGGGGGTAGGGGCTGGTCTCTGGGAAGGAATCATGATTGGGAGCCCTGAGCCACAGGTGAGGGGAGGGTGTGGGAGCCAGGACACCAAGCTCAGCAGGCGGTGCCTTCTCAACTTGATGGAATGGGCTGCAATCCACGTCTTCATTTACTTTTTTTTCAAGATATGTGTTGGTTCTCCAAAATTGTATATGTGTCTTGAACTATTCAATATAGTTAAAAATGTCAAGACCTCATTATAGAAAAGCAATGATAAAAATACACTGTTATTTTTATTATGAAAAGGAGGCAATAGGTAGCCCTACTTACTTAAAATGAATAAAAGGAAACCAAATATAACAGCAGGTGAGCATTATTGCGAACAGTATTAATGAATGTAATACGTGGGATGAGCCTTTGCAATACTAGGTTCTCAACACATGCTTATTGAAATGGCAGGTAAACAATCAGAATAACAGGGGCTGTTTATTTGGTGTCTACTCTGTGCCAGGCACAGTGCTAGGGGTTCACACTGATATTCCATTTAGTCCTCACCACCCTTGTAAGGGAGGTACTGTTATCTCTGATTTTATAGACAAGGAGTCAGAGGCTCAGAGAGGTTAAGTGTCTTACCCAAGGTCACATAGGAAGTAGGGGTAGAGCTGGGAGTCAAGACAATTTGTTAACTCCAGGGCTGAGGGCCTACCCACCAGGCCACCGGCTCCCGAGGCTCGGGGACGCTGGTGCCCATGGTTACTGTGGCCAGCGTACTGCTCACCGCTCACTGGGTGACCACCCAGTTGCTCACCTTGGCGGTGCTGGTCCGACAGCTGTACCCACACGCTCCCCCCGCCTCCCGTAGTCTGCGCTCCTCAGACCACCGGCAGGTGAACAGCCTAATGCAGACGGAGGAGTGCCCGCCCGTGCCGGACGCCACGCAGCAGCAGCAGGTGGTGGTCTCCGAGGGCCGGGCCCTTGACAACGAGCAGGATGGTGTCACCTACAGCTACTCCTTCTTCCACCTGTGCCTGGTACTCGCTTCTGTCCACATCATGATGACGCTCACCAACTGGTACAGGTGCGTGGACGGAGCCTCCGGGCCCTCAGTGCCCCAGGCCTTCCCCTCCGGCCCTGTGCTGGGCCTTTCCTGGGTGCTGCTCAAGACTTGGGCAGGGAGGTGTCTCTCTAGGACCCTCCAGGGAGCCTGCCCCATCTCTGCCTCAGTTTCCCTGTCAGTGCCTGGTCTGCTCGGTAGCTGGTACCTTCGCTGAGTGCCTGAGAAGTGAGGCTCACGGGAAGTGAGGCTGGGCCTGGGCAGGGCAGACCGAGTTTGCAGATCAGGCCGACTCAGCGGATGTGAATTTGAGCAAACTCTGGGAGATAGTGGAGGACAGAGGAGGCCTGGCGTGCTGTGGTCCGTGGGGATGCAGAGGCAGACTTAGCAACTGAACGGCAACCATAAGGCCAAGGGTCACATATATCAGAGATAGGACTAGAGCTACAGGGTAAGAGCCAGAGGTGAAGTCAGGGGTCACAACTGGATCCTAAGGTCGGGGCCGGGCTCACTGGGATGATGGTGTGTTCCAGACCCGGTGAGACCCGGAAGATGATCAGCACGTGGACTGCCGTGTGGGTGAAGATCTGCGCCAGCTGGACGGGGCTACTCCTCTATCTGTGGACCCTGGTAGCCCCCCTCCTCCTGCCCAACCGCGACTTCAGCTGAGGCAGCCCCTGCAGCCGGTCCAACCTGGTGCCTCGGGGCTGGTGACAGCAGGCTGAGCCCCCGCTCTCCTCCAGGGCTTGCCCCTGAGCTGGGCCCCTGTTCTAAGTGCCTTCAGGGAGGATGAGCCTCAGATCCCTCCCTGCCACTGCCCCCAGCTCCCCCCTCCAGAGCCACCTCCTCCTTGCCCCTACTTGCCCACACTCACCCTCTTGCAAAAAAAGGGCCCCTTGTTCCAAGGCTCCCCAGGAGAGGGTCTTGAAGGAGAGAAGCACTGAGAGCTGCTCAGAGCGGAAGTGCTCAACTGCGATGGGGTGCCCGGCACTGAGGCCCGTCTTCCTGACCACGCACCCCGGGACGGCCCGTCCCCTTCCTGGACTTCGTGCCTTACTGAGTCTCGCAGGCTCCGCCAATAAAGAAGCCAGTGCCTGTGCCTGCCATGTCTTTGCCCCTTCCCCCTCACGGGGGGCCCCTTCCTGACTGGGGACCACTCTGGCGGCTGGGAACAACATCAGGGCAGAGCGGGCTGTGGAGCCAGGCCATGGGGGACCTCAAAGGTCAGAGAGAAGGGTCCTGGCTCTGCGACTCGGTCATGGCGAGCCTGAGGGTGGGGGCTATAGAGGAAGGAGGGGCTTTGGGGAAAGGGAGCCTTGGGGGGTCGGAAAGGGGGGCCCTGGAGCAGTGTTAAGTGATGAGGCCAGAGTCAGGCTGTGGGCGAGGGGGTCATGGGGGTGGCTGAGGGGCTGCCTCTCATCTTATCAGCACCCCCCCTGAGGTCTTCCAGGGTCTGCTGCAGCACTTGTCACCACTCTCCACTTCTTCCTGCTGTAGACTTGGCACCTGCTCTGGGCCCCAGGGTGCAGTGGAGAAGAGTATGTCCTCTAACGTGGGCCAAGCTGGCCCCGATCCGCTAAACTGCAGAAGCTATGGGGCTCCTGTGGGCCTGGGTGAGTCATTCCCCTATAGGCCCTGGCTCCTCATTCAGCAGATGGAAAAGGCAGCTGTCAGGCTCACATGAAACAGCCTGCTCATCTCTGAAGGCACACAGCCAAGTGCAGGAGGATGAAGAAGCTCCTAGCTGGGGGCCCCTGAGTCTGGTTCTTGCCCTTGTGATGTCCATCGCCAGGTCATTGGCCCCTTCCTTTTGATGTGCTGGGGTGGTTCACTGGGGGCTGGGATGCGGTGGCCAGGGACACAGGCCAGTTATAAGGAGCTCTAAGTCTGGGGGGGTGGGCAGCATCAGTGCATGGGGGCCCCAAGCAGGTGAAGCCACGGCACCTGTCAGCGGGAGTCGGCTGGATCAGGAGTGAAAATGCCCACGAGAGAGAGGACGTGGTGTGTGAGCCAGAGGAGAGCAAGGTGTTCAAAGACCAGTGAGAAAGTAGGGAGGCTGGTGTGCTGAGAGTGTGAGGGTCAGGGGCGGGTGTGGACTTTGGAGAGATGGGCTGGGCCTGAGTTGCACAGGAGACCAGATAATGTTCTCAGGGTAGAGGGGAGCCATGGAGGGTTTCTGAGCAGGGCAGAGGTGGGGAAGGTGTGAGCTGTTCAAGAGGTGGTGCAGGAGGGTGCAGAGCAGAGCGGTGACATGGTCAGATGGTTATTCTGAGAAGATTTTCCGGGATGAAGTGGAGGGTGTAGCCGCTGGAGGCAGGTACCGGGGCCCCGGGGTGGAGACAGGGGAGCCTGGAGTGGGCCAGGGGCCGAGGAAGCCTCCTCTCACCCCTGAGACATGCCTTATGGGTGCTTTTGTCCCTGGTAGCTTTCAGCTGAAGGAGACCCCTCTCCATGGAGCAGCCTGGCCTGCCTCCCCACAACACAAGAGATTTCATTTCTTTCCTCATTTCAACTTTGGGAGAAAAAGCCCACATTGTGCTCCTGATAACCTTTTTCAAGCGTTTGTCGAAGTAGGCACTTTTATCCTGCTTTTTAATCTCTGTTGCTCAATTATTCATTCAACAAACACATACTGAGCGTGAGTTGGGCTGGGATGGACCTGGCAGGGAAGGAGGCAGGAGTGAAGAGCCTGAATGTTGGAGGCAGGAGCTCCAGGCCCCAGTTTGGCTCTGAGGAGCCACTTCTGATCCCCCCAGGCGGGGAGGGCTTTCCCTCCATGTTCTTTCTGCTCCTGTTCTCTCTGAGGAAACAGTGGTCATGCTCTACCAGCTGGTGGTCAGTGTGGGGTCAGGTCCGAGCCACTGCCTGCCCAGGACTTGGACGTCCACTCAGCCTATTGGCCCATTTTCCATATCCCCCTCATCCCCTGCTGCAGCACCGTGGCTTTCTCCCATCCTCTCCCATCTTTCCTACTTCTCCATCACCTCCTTCCTCAGGTCCTTCCTATTTTTCTTCATATCGTCACTCCCCTCACTCTCCTTTGTCACTCTGTCGCTCTGCGGGGCTGGGCTGGGCTTCCCTGCTGTTCTGCTCATGAGGAAGTGGCTGCTCTCAACCCCCAGGGCCTATGCTCTGCCCCTGGACACTTGTTGCCCAACACCTGGGCTGCGGTCCCTGCAGAGATACCAGCCGCAGCCTCAGCCAGCCTGCCCTGGAGCAACCTTGGATCCACTTTTAGAACAAGTATCTGGGCAGAGCGAGGGCAGAGCTCACAGATCACATGGGGAAACAGGCAGGGTGGTAGGCTGGGAAGGGCTCTGACTCCAGTTCTGTCTCCACAGCTATCTGATCACTATTTCACCGCCTGAATTTAGGCAACACGGTTGTTCTCTTTGGTCCTTGGTTGCAGCTTCCGTAAAATGGCAGTAGTAGCTGTTTTGTAAACCACAAAACATGGTGCTTTCATGAGCCAAACACTGTGGTTAACCAACAGACATTCCCCAAACCCTTCTTCCTTTCCTGTCTCCTCACAAAAGTGAGGAAAGTCAACTGTCACTTTGCAGCTTCCCTGAGAGTTAGGAGTGGGTACCTGAAAATACTGGGCTTCCCAGGTGGTGCACTAGGTAAAGAACCTGCCTACCAATGCAGGATATGGAGACGCAGGTTTGATTGCTGTGTCGGGAAGATCTAGAGGAGGACATAGCAACCCACTCCAATATTCTTGCCTGAAGAATCCCATGGACAGAAGAGCCTGGTGGGCTACAGTCCATGAGGTCTCAGAGTCAGACATGACTGAAGCAACTTAGCATGCACACATGCACCTGAAAATATTCTGGCTAATTAGACCCAAATTCAGTTTAGGCCAATGCCTCAACTTGCAGCGTGGAGGACAAAACTTAGGGGAGGACGTAACTCCTCTGGCTTTGTTTTTCCCATCAGTAATATAACGGAGAAGGCGATGGCACCTCCCTCCAATACACTTGCCTGGAAAATCCCATGGACGGAGGAGCCTGGTGGGCTGCAGTCCATGGGGTCTCTAAGAGTCGGACACAACTGAGTGACTTCACTTTCACTTTTCACTTTCATGCATTGGAGAAGGAAATGGCAACCCACTCCAGTGTTCTTGCCTGGAGAATCTCAGGGACGGGGGAGCCTGATGGGCTGCCATCTATGGGGTCACACAGAGTTGGACATGGGTGAAATGACTTAGCAAGCAAGCAAGACTAAACCAATGGACAGTTAAAGCCTGCTCTACTTTGGCGGAATGGCCCTCAGAAGCTCTGGTCCAGGTCTTCACAGAAGAAATGCTTGCGATGGCTTCTTTAATAATGCCTCCTTCTTCTGGTCTTGAGGACCCGTTACTTCTCCAGCTGTGTGTGCCCCATCACATATGTGCACACATGCACACAAGCATGTACACACACATACACATGTAACTGACAGGCACAAATGTACACATATGCACAGTGCACATGCATGCACGGACACATATGCATGCACACGTGATGCACACAATGGACTGTCGCTCATACCCATTCACCCCTCCTCTTTGGACCTGTGCTAGTGTGGGAGCTAGAGAGCTGAAAACACGTTTCCCAGACTCCCTTTCACTTAAAACTAGAGTTCTGGATGTGACTTAGCTTCAGCCAATTGGAGGCGCTTACATGACCTTTGGAAGGTGGAAGTGAGCTTCTGCAGGCAAGCATTGTCTACAGATGTTTGTTTTTTTCTGTGGCTGTTTCCAGCTTGTGGGCACCAGGTTTCGAGACAGGCTGGGCAGTGCTGCTGGCAGGTGGTCAGCTGGTGGTGCCAATCCATGGTGACAGGCATGGCGTGACTCTGCAGTGGTGACTGCAGGGGTTCCCTGATCCTGGTGGCTTCAGCAGGGTTACACAGCGAGGGCAGCTCTCTTGGTAACCTGGTTCCATGGTGTGATTTTGGGAGTCAGTCCTGAAAGCTCAATCTGAAATTTGTTTATTTCAGGTCTCTTATTTAGGGCTTCTCTTGTGCCTCAGATGGTAAAGAATCTGCTGGCAATGAAGGAGATTGGGTTTGATCATTGGATGGGGAAGATCCCCTGGAGAAGGGAATGGCAACCTACTCCAGCATTCTTGCCTAGAGAATTCCATGGACAGAGGAGACTGGCTACAGTTCATGGGTTACCAAGAGTCAGACATGACTGAGCTTGCTCAGTCATGTCTGACTCTTGGTGACCTATTGAGGGCAGGAGGAGAAGGGGACGACAGAGGATGAGATGGTTGGATGGCTTCACCGACTCAATGGACACGGGTTTGAGTAGAGTCCGGCAGTTGGTGATGGACAGGGAGGCCTGGCATGCTGCGGTTGGCTCATGGGGTTGCAGAGAGTCAGACATGACTGAGCGACTGAACTGAACTGAACACTCTGTAACAGATATTTTTCAGTTTAAACTAGCTAGAATATTCACTTTCTGATCTCTGTACCTAAATCGTTCAGGTCTTGGCTCAAATGTCCTGACCCCCAAGTTAGACTGAGTCCTCTGTTAAGTGCTTCTCACTCCCCAGTGACACTTGACATCTGACCGCTGTCTGTTCTCCCAGCCTGGATGAGTTCACGTCCTCTCAGCAGATTTAATGGCTCTGCTCTTGGGGCTGGAGATAACCCTTCACACTGGAAATGAATAAAGGTAGCCTCACAGCTTGGAGGGTTCCCTGGTGGCTCAGCAGTCAAGAATCCATCTGCAATGCAGGAGGCACAGGAACTGCGTGTTCAGTCCCTGGGTCAGAAAGATCCCCTGGAGGAGGGCATGGCAACCCACTCCAGTGTTCTTGCCTGGAGAACCCCATGGACAGAGGAGCCTGGGAGGCTGCAGCCCATAGGGACACACAGAGTTGGACATGACTGAAGTGATTTAGCACAGCACGGCAGAGCTTGGAGTTGGGAGGCCAGAAGAGGGAGCTCTCGCAGTACCACTCCAGGTCAATTACAGAACACTCTTCAGTAGGGAAGAATCGTCAATTACAGGCCCCAACCGGAAAAGATGTACATTGCCTCTCCTAGAATAGTGGTCCCCAAACTTGTTGGCACCAGGCACTGGTTTCAAGGAGGACAATTTTCCCATGGACGAGGTGAGGGTGGGGTGGGGTGGTTCAGGCAGTAATGCGACTAATGGGGAGCAGCAGTGGAAGCTCCCCTCGCCTGCTATGTGCTGGGTTTCTAACAGGCCTCAGAGGGATACATCTGTAGCCTGGGGCCTGGGAACTGACCCCTGTCCTAGAAGAAATCACCTACGGGGACTTCCCTGGCAGTTCAGCAGTTATGACTCCATGCTTCTAGTGCAGGCGGCACAGGTTCGACCTCTAGTCAGGGAAATAAGATCCCACAAGCTCTGTGGCCAAAAAAAAAAAAGAAAGAAAGAAAGAAAAGAAAAGAAATCAACTTCTCCAGCAACTCAGCCAATGAGAAATCATCATAACCTTAACTCACTTTGTTTTCCAGTGGACTTTGGTTCAAAACAACCCCTCTTAGTTTCCTCCTTTATCTCTGTAAGATAAAGGTCCTTTCCTTTGTTGGGTTTGCCTGTGGTTTTTGCTGTGGCTTGCTTATCTGGAATTGCAATTCTCTGTTCTTCCCACATAAACCCACCATTGCTGGTAAAATAGCTGACTGTATGACTTTTAAGTTCAACAATGTGATGACACAAAAGTAGGGGCTCCGTAAATATTAAGGAAACACACAAGCAGGTCAACAGATTCCCAGGTGGGGCTGGTGGTAAAAAAGCTCCCTGTCAATGAAGGAGACTTAAAAGAAGTGGGTACAATCCCTGGGTGGGGAAGATCCCCTGAGGAGGGCATGGCAATCCACTCCAGTATTCTGGCCTGGAGAATCTCATGGGCAGAGCAGCCTGGTGGAACAGAGTCCATAGGGTCGCAAAGAGTTGGATACGACTGAAGCAACTTAGCACACACACACAGACACCTTCAGATAATGAAAAGCATTCTAAAAATAGAACAGAGTAAGGGAACAGATGGAGAGATGGAAAACTGTCTTCCTGAGACAGGGTTCGGAAGGAGTTGGGGGAAACCTCTTTGAGGGAGTGACATTTGAGTTAAAACCTGAAGGAGAAGAAGGCAGGTAGAAGAGGGAGGGTCTGGGGGAGAGAATTCCAAGCAAGTGCACAGGCCCTGAGGCTGGAAGGAGCTTGGAGTGTTTGAGGAACAGCTGTCAGGACAGTGTGGCTGGAGAGGAGTGAGCGAGAGGGGAGGAGATGACATAGGCTTGGTTGCATCAGGTGGGGCCTTGGAGATCATGCTAAAGTATGAAAATAAAATCACATTTAAATGATTTAATTCATTTTTAATCACATTTCTGTACCTAAAATCAGAAGCCCTTAAGCGGGGACATTATGTGACTAATTTATGTTTTATTTTTAAAAATATTTACTTTTATTTATTTGCTTGGCTGCACCAGATCTCAGTTGAGGCACAAGGGATCTTTAGCTGTGGCGTGCGAGCTCTTCGTTGCGGCTTATGGGATCTAGTTCCCCGACCAGGGACTGAACCCAGGCCCCCTGCCCTGGGAGTGCGGAGTCTTAGCCACTGGACCACCAGGGAGTCCCTGGTTTATGTTTGAAAAGACAGCAGGATTTAAGGGGTGGAAGAAGGTCAGCGTCGGAGCAGGGTGGCCATCTGGGAGATGGCCAGAGTAGTCAGGGAATGCATGCACGCGTGCATGCTAAGTCGCCTCAGTCGTGTCCGACTCTGTGCGACGCTATGGACAGCGGCCCGCCAAGCTCCTCTGTCAACAGGATTCTCTAGGCAAGAATACTGGAGTGGGTTGCCATTTCCTTCTCCAAGTCAGGGAAGGAGGTGGCTAACTAGAGTGACAGCTGAGGAGATGGTGTAATGTGAGCTGAGCTGGGCAATGTTTTGGAGGAAAAGCCAACAGAAATTGCTGATAGGTTAGACAAGAGGGTATGAATAAAAGAGAAGAATCAAAGATGAGTCCTGGCTTTTGACCTGACCAGCTGGGTGAATGTCATCTATCGCAGTGTGGGCGACTGGAGCTGGATTCAGAGAGGAGAGGACATCACATTTCTGTGTGGGATGTTAGAACATCCAAGGGCAGCCATTGAGAGACTGGGTACTTCAGGCGATGGGAGCAAGGGCTCCGGGGCCAGACTGGCCGGGTTGGGTCTCTGGCCATTTAATAACTGTATGGCCAAGTTACTTTAGTCTACTTTAAAACAATCCCTTACTTTTATCATCTGTAAAACAAGAGTAATTATGGTACTCATTTCATAGGATTAATGAGGATGAAATGAGTGAATTAATGTGCAGTGCCTGGGACACGTATGTATTATATGTGTTATTGTTATGATGATGAGGCCAAGCCAGCAGTTACTAATAGATGTGAGTCTTAAGCTTAGGAGAGAGGCCCGGGCTGAAGCCAGTGACTTATAAAAGACACATGTGTAGTTGCTGGACTGGATGATTCTTCCTGGGGGTGAATATAGCAAAGCACGTGGACATGCGTGCTGCTGTATTCACCACTGTGTCCCCAGTGCCTCACACAGTCGGTATGCAGTAGATGGTCCAGGAATACCTGCTGAGTGGATGAATTCCCTTCGACAGAAGACCCCTCTACTGGCTAGACTGACAATGTCTGACCGGGTCAGTCTCCCAGAGGGAGTCCCCACTTCCCTTGGCCTTGGAACATGGAAC
>SJYV01045608.1:32757-49188 GCA_006410875.1 Neotragus pygmaeus | reverse complement strand
CATGCTAAGTCGCCTCAGTCGTGTCCGACTCTGTGCGACACTATGGACAGCGGCCCGCCAAGCTCCTCTGTCAACAGGATTCTCTAGGCAAGAATACTGGAGTGGGTTGCCATTTCCTTCTCCAAGTCAGGGAAGGAGGTGGCTAACTAGAGTGACAGCAGAGGAGATGGTGTAATGTGAGCTGAGCTGGGCAATGTTTTGGAGGAAAAGCCAACAGAAATTGCTGATAGGTTAGACAAGAGGGTATGAATAAAAGAGAAGAATCAAAGATGAGTCCTGGCTTTTGACCTGACCAGCTGGGTGAATGTCATCTATCGCAGTGTGGGCGACTGGAGCTGGATTCAGAGAGGAGAGGACATCACATTTCTGTGTGGGATGTTAGAACATCCAAGGGCAGCCATTGAGAGACTGGGTACTTCAGGCGATGGGAGCAAGGGCTCCGGGGCCAGACTGGCCGGGTTGGGTCTCTGGCCATTTAATAACTGTATGGCCAAGTTACTTTAGTCTACTTTAAAACAATCCCTTACTTTTATCATCTGTAAAACAAGAGTAATTATGGTACTCATTTCATAGGATTAATGAGGATGAAATGAGTGAATTAATGTGCAGTGCCTGGGACACGTATGTATTATATGTGTTATTGTTATGATGATGAGGCCAAGCCAGCAGTTACTAATAGATGTGAGTCTTAAGCTTAGGAGAGAGGCCCGGGCTGAAGCCAGTGACTTATAAAAGACACATGTGTAGTTGCTGGACTGGATGATTCTTCCTGGGGGTGAATATAGCAAAGCACGTGGACATGCGTGCTGCTGTATTCACCACTGTGTCCCCAGTGCCTCACACAGTCGGTATGCAGTAGATGGTCCAGGAATACCTGCTGAGTGGATGAATTCCCTTCGACAGAAGACCCCTCTACTGGCTAGACTGACAATGTCTGACCGGGTCAGTCTCCCAGAGGGAGTCCCCACTTCCCTTGGCCTTGGAACATGGAACCTTTTCAGGCACTTGGGCCCTTTCACTGCTATCCTCCCAGGGCTCAGCACAGGGCCTGGCGCAGAGTAGGCTCTCAGTGAACCCCAGCAGTAGCTGAAAGACTGAAAAGGATACCTACTGATGTGCCTATCTCAGGGGTGGTCACAGAATGAGTCTGGCCTTGGAACCTGTGCGTGAACTTGACTGTTGGCACCTGGCAGCCACGCCACCCCATTCTGTGCTCTTGCTGGGTTTCTGGTCTCTAAGCTCAAGAGCTAGATGTTCCAGACTCTTCTACTGGCAAGATTATTTAGTACAATTCAGAGTATCTTGAAGAAATATGCTCACACGATATTTGGAAGGTGAAAAAGGGTGGCATCCATCCTTCTTCCATTGGTAGCCAGGATAGATGTCTGAGTTTCTACAGGTGAGTTTTTACAGCGACTGGATGACTCCATTCCCTGTCAGTCTCCCGCCTCGGGTCAGCAGGGCAGCGCTGACTGCATCGTGGGCCAGGTAGCAGCACCAACATTCTAACTCTTCATATCTAGCTATACAGTGACTCTTGACCCTAGAAGCTGGTGGCATCTCCTGTCTTTACTCCTGATTCTCTCTTTGCAAAGACCTAATTCTCTGTGTTAAATTCCTTTCTGCCTGAAATTCCTAGAGTGGCTTTTGTTTTCTGGATGGAACTTTGGTTGCTATAGCAACCTTCAGGGAGTGACAGGGTTGTGTTGCAGAAAGAGCTGGGACTCTGGAGCCAGGCAAGACTAGATTTTCACCCAGGCTTGTCCATTTTTTAGCTGTGTCAAGTTTGGGGAAGTCACCTCATCATTCTTTGCCTCAGTCTATCCATCTCTAAAATGGATAGAAAATTAAGTAGTCAATAATAATCACTTATTAAGTATAGTATAAAATGGGGACTTTTCTAAATGCTTTGAATATATTAATTCATTGCATGTTCCTTAATAATGGCCATGGTCGGATTTTAGATACTTAAAATTTTTAAATTGAGGTAAAATCCATATAACAGGAAATAAACAATTTTAAGGTATATGTTTCAGTGACATTTCATACGTCTGCAAGGTTATACAATCATCACCTTTATTTAGTTCCAAAGTACTTTCATTTTTCCCAAAGGAAATCCTGTCTCCATTAAGCAGTCACTCCCTATTCCCTCCTCCCCTCAGCCCTTGGTAACCACTAACTTGCTCTTTGT
Organism: Neotragus pygmaeus; assembly: GCA_006410875.1. Lineage (NCBI taxonomy): Eukaryota > Metazoa > Chordata > Mammalia > Artiodactyla > Bovidae > Neotragus > Neotragus pygmaeus. Next base: position 46,997 of record SJYV01045608.1, on the reverse strand, counting down.
CTCTATGAATTTATCTATTCTGGACATTTTGTAGAAATAAAATATGCAACATTTTGTGTCTGACTTCTTTCACTTTAGCATAATATTGTTGAGGTTCATCCATGATGTAGCGTATATCAGTACTTCACTTCTCTTTACAGCTGAATGATAGATATTCCAGTGTTTGGATATACTACATTTTATTTATGAGTATTTGGATTGTTTCCACTTTTAAACTATTATGAGTAATGTTGCTATGAGCATTCATGTACAGTATTGTTTGAATACTTGTTTTCGTATTTCTTGGGTATATACATGTGTGGGAGCAGGTACTAAAATTGTGTTTGTGAATGTGTGAATGTCCCCCTCTGATACAAGGCTACACCATGCCACTGGTTGTCCAGAGAAAGAGGGAAGGACTCCATGGCCTCATGTACCACCTCTCCTCAGGCAGTAAGCCAGAGTGTTTGCGGGGTAAGTCTCCTCTCTGAAATGAATCCTAAGATCTTAACAAATGCCTGGAGACAGAACTGCCTGAGCCCTGACCTCATCTTAGTGTACTGTTCAGACTTTTCTAAGAATGCTTAAGATCACCCATCGCAATCTGAGTAAGATGCCTCCACCCGGCTAAGAGTCTTCAGGACATGCAATAATGAGGCAGGACAACTCGATCCACTCTCTGGGAGGACATGAACCCTGGGGTGTGCAATGAGTACCGGTGAGTAAGGTGATTTTAGACACATTTCTTGAAGAACTGGAGACACAGTTTCTCACCTGTAAAATGGCAATGATAGTGCCTTCTTCATTCGCTCACTCACTCCATTCATTCATTCACCAACTATGTATTGTGCGCCTATCCTGTGCCTGCAGCCTTGTTCCAGGCACCAAGGACACAATGGTCAGCAGCAGGCGTCATGCCTACAATGCTGTCTGATAATTATCATGCCTGATAGTCCAGGGGAGGAGAAGGACATAAACCCGACGGCTACATAAACACACGTGGAGTTGTACATGTGTCATGGGCTATGGTGGAAGGTAGCCAGAGCTATGAACTTTCATGACAAGAAGATCCAAGCTGCCCGGAAGGGGATGGACAGCTTCTCTGAGGAAGTGCTTGCTCCTTGAGCTGATGTCTGAAGCAGGAATGTAGTGGTATCACGTGACCTTATTTTACAGTTTCCTGATGACCAGTGATGTAGGGCACTGTTTTATTTGCTTACTGGACAATTGGATTTATTTGCTTACCGGACAATTGGTTTTTTTTTTTTTTTTTAAGTTTTGGTTTGTCAAGAGGATTTTGAAAAATGCTGCAGATCTGGTCCATATCGCCCCTTCGTTGCTACTGCCTGTAGTGTAAGGAGACTCTGTGACACCAGGTGCCCTGGTTCTCCACCCTCTCTGGGGTTCCCCACAGCTTTCTCTCTCCTGTTCAGGTCCTCCCTATGCTTGCTTCCGCAGAGGAAAAGCCTCGTGTCTACCCATGTTCAAGCATGCTTGTGTTTGTGTTAGTCGCTCAGCTGCGTCCAGCTCTTTGCTACCCCTTAGATGGGAGCCTGCCAGGCTCCTCTGTCCATGGAATTCTTCAGATGGGTTGCCATTCCCTCCTCCAGGGGATCTTCCCAACCCAGGGATCGAACCCCTGTCTCCTGCACTGCAGGTGGACTCTTTACAGTCTGAGCCATCAAGTATGCCCCTCTCTTACGTAACTTAACAATGCATCTTTTCCAACTGCTCCAATGCGAGTCCCGTGAAGGACTAGACTTTTGTTTGTTCACTGCTTTATCCTCAGTGCCTACACTGTTTCAGGCCCATAGTAAGTGCTTGATAAATATTTGTTGAATTGACTGATTAATATATGCTTCCCTGATGGCTCAGATGGTAAAGCATCTGCCTGCAACGCAGGAGACCCGAGTTCAATCCCTGGGTTGTGAAGATCCCCTCGAGAAAGAAGTGGCAACCCATTCCAGTACTCTTGCCTGTAAAATCTCATGGACAGAGGAGCCTGGTAGGTTACAGTCCATGGGCTCGCAAAGAGTCGGACACGACTGAGCGGCTTCACGTGGTCAACTGATTAATATATGAATGAATGAATGAATTACACATTGTACACTCCTGCGTAGTAATTCTGCAAATACCATCCACTTAACTTTGTTACATATTCTGTAGTATTTTAGTCCCTTTTAAAAATCAGCAGCTTTCTGACTGGTCAATCCCTGGGTGCAGTTCTGAGTATCCCCCACCATCCTCTGTCAGCACAGTGAAATCAAAGGAGGCGTGTGTGGAAATGAACAGTCTAGCTTAGGCTGCAGTAACAATCCTCAAACCTCAGTACTGAAAGGATAAGGTTGCTTTCTCCTCAAACTGTATGTTCAAGAAGGGTTGGCTGGGGTCTCCGTTCTGCACAGTTCTCGCTTTGGCACCTAGGCTGTGGAGTAGTCACCATCTGCTGATTGCTCATACAGAAGAAAAGATGGTGATTTGTACTGGCTCTTAAAGCCAGTAACATATCGCTTTAGCTCACATGTCATTAGCCAAAGCAAATCACATGGCCTAATTTCAAAGCAGTGGAGGCTGTGATGGACTGTATTATTGCCAAGATATTTGCTGTCTTGCTCTCTGGAAGGATCAGGATCTTCTCCCCACTGACATCCAGCTTAACCATGGGATTTGTTTTGGCTACTTATCTTTGAGTAGAAATGTGCCTGCTCCTTCAGCCTGAATCCTGGATTGATGGGACAGAGCCAGAGCTGACCCACGATAGGAACGTAAGATGAACAAGAAACAAATCTTTATGTTTATGAACTTGTATGATTTGGGGATGGTTTTTTATTGCGGTGCAATTTAGCTTAAATGGATTGGTTCTGTGGGGAAGTATAATTTTACCAATTATAAGAGGAGACTTGGGAATGGTTGATGGATCACTCTAATGACTACCACCCAGAGCCATGTGAATTGGACAGTGGAGATGAACATTAGCTTAGGAGGCTGGAGAGGAAGGGTTTCAGGAAGCAGGAAACTTCTGCAAAGGTTTGGAACAGAGAAGGATATGATAAGTGGGCTGAGTGGGACTGGAGAGTCTTCTGCAGTCAGGTGGGTGTTGGGAAGGAGAGACTGGCAAGGACAGAATGCCATTTTAGTCCCCCAAGATTGACTGTTTGCCCTGATCTTCATCAGACCCAGATCTGAGGTTGTCCTTGAGATGACTTCTGTGAGTTCTGAAAGCCAGTTGGGTGAGGGCCTGCTCCTCTCTGATCTTTAGGCTTCCATCTGTAAAGCCAGCATCATAATTTTCACTCTGCAATGTTGCGAATATCAGTGAGTTAACCAGTAGTGGGAAATGCCTGGGCTCTGGAAGCAGACAGACCCATGTTTGAATGATGCCACTTCTGAGAAACTTGGGAACTGGAAAAAAAAAAAAAAACCACACACACACACACATACATGTATTTGAGAGCCTCTGATTCCTCATCTGTACANGCTCAGCCTGGCCTGGTGTGCTGCAGTTCATGGGGTTGCAAAGAGTTGGACATGAGTGAGCAACTGAACTGAACTTCTCATTTGTTTATCCAGAATAAGTTATGATTTCCTGTTCATTAGGAAAGGGTAACTTTTTTTTTTTTTTGCAAAAATACCTCAGAATAAGTGACCTTATTTAAACTATGACATTTAAACTAGTAGCAGAGTAATTTGGATAGTAATTAGCTTGTATCTTTTCTAAGTATTACTACATCTCAGGCTTCCCACTGCTCACCTGGTTCAGCAAGTTGCCTTATGTCAACAATTACTTTGGCTGATGAACATGAAGTTTATGAAGGTGTTTGTTCCTAACCAGTGTCATCCCTATGAGGCTGTGTCCCATGGAGTTGCTTTCAACTGCCATATTAGCATTTTAGTTCTCTGTGACACTAAAGAAGGGTGTGGTGTAACTTTTAGAATGAGAAAACAAAGTAAAATAGAAATTGCAGCATGTTCTAAGTCAAAAGTCTCCCAGCCAACCACCATTGGCCAACAGACTGCTAATACATTGGAATCCGCTAGGGTTGTTACTGCCCAGCCTCCTCTAGCCAAGGGCTCTCTGTGAGGCAGCAGGACAAACTTGTGTTCCTTGTTCTAGCAGGATTTGTTTGGCTGTGGTCGGGACCTGCCTGGTTGGGTTGTCATACCTGTGCTGCTCAGGTTTTACGCACCCTTTATAGTTTTATCATGAGGTGCAAAGTTAGATTTCAAGTTACCATTACTATCAGAAAAATCCAAAATCCCTCAGTTTCTGTCTTTAAAATATTCAAAAATTGTTTGTCATTTGTTTCCAAAGTGCTTATAACTGTTCGGATTTCACATGGAATAAGGGTAAACGGCATGATTTTTGTCTAGATGCCATCTTAACTACAGTAGCTCTGTTTTCTTATCTCTATCTCCTTTGGAGAAAAGACCAACTTCACCTGCTTTATCTTTCTGATGTGGCAGAATTCACTGGATTTCAAAACATTTTAAATATTCTGAGGAGAGAAACTGTTAAAATGGGACCTTTGTGTACCAGTTTTTAAAAATATTTTCATTATACTGTGGAAAGCATCCTAGGTTTGTCGTAGTAGTTTTTATGCTCCTTCAGCACTGAACTGAATTAGAAAAATTTCAAAACTTATTTGAAGCTTTTACTCTGAGGCTGATTGTTGATTTTTTCCAAGAAAATTAAATTTGTTTTGTAGCTAACCATATTAACAAATGGGGCTTCCCTGGTGGCTCAGACGGTAAAGCGTCTGCCTGCAATGTGGGAGACCCGGGTTTGATCCCTGGGTTGGGAGGATCCTCTGGAGAAGGAAATGGTAACCCACTCCAGTACTCTTGCCTGGAAAATCTCATGGATGGAGCCTGGTAGGCTACAGTCCATGGGGTCGCAAAGAGTTGGACACGACTGAGCGACATCACTTCATTTTAACAAAATTCCTTTGCACTTTGTAGAAATCATAACTTCCATAAATTAGACGTACCTTTATTTTTTTTTTCAGGGTCATGTTAATATAATTTTGTGCTTAATTTGTTTACTTTTTATGATCTTTAAAGGCAAGATTTTAAGATTCTTGTGTCACAGATTTTTTCAGATAGTACTTCCCTGGGAAGTACTACCCAGAGTACTACTCACACCTTTTTAAAGAGTTCTGGTGTGTGTTAGTTTCAGCAGAAAATCCCCCCAAAAGGGAAGTATATGAAAGTATGTTACTGAAAAAAGGAGTAAGCTAATATAGTGCCTAGGCTACTTTTATGTGTTAGAAGAAACACTCTGAGCAGATCCATCTCAGGTTCACCTGAGAGTGCCATCTTTAAATGGCTCTCCACCTTGGGAGCTGTCTGCCAGCTCCCAAGTGCCTGACAAATGTGTGTGAAGCTGAGTGCTTGGGCAGAGACCCATAGTGGAGTCAGGAGGGCCTCCATTAGGGCCTCTCACTGCCTGCAGGGCATGTCCATAACATTGTGACTGGTGTCACTAAGAGTTGGTGCTGTCATCTGTCATCCCTCATGGCATCTGTAAAGTCGAGGGAGCAGCCCAGGCCTCTAGGGCCAGTGGTGAGTATAGTCCCTGGTAAAGAGACTGTGTCCTGTCTGCTGGACGTTGAGATGGCACTCACATCTCCGGTCACAATATCCACCTACCCCCAACTTCTTCCTGGAAGGAGGAGGAGTGAGATAATTGCTCTCTTTACCCAAAGATCAGTTGTGTAACCACTGTCTCAGTTACACTCCTATTGTGAATGGTCAGGAGGCCCCAGAAGAAAATGGTTATAGACAAAAAGTGTCAAGTGCAAATCCCAAATGACCACAGTGGATTTGCAGCTTTGAGAGATGGTCCTCCCTGACTGCTAATGGAGAATGTGTTTGATCGTGGGTTTGCTGTGGCAGCTAGGCACACTTCTCATTTTTCAACATGGGAATTCTTTCTCTGAGTGGTGCCTGTGAAGGCCAGTGAGGATCTAATAGCTCCCTTTCACCTTCGTACCACACATTGGTGACCAGGATTGCAGAGAAAAGAGCAGCTACCGAGCCCCAGGTTGCCTGTTGGAGCTGATGGCTAAGCAGGTATATGTACTGTGATGAAATGTTGGCTGATGCCACCATTCTCTCACAGAAATTAGTCCCAAGTCTCTTAGTGCTTTTATTTCCCTAGCCCTAGAGTGAAAACCACAATCACAGAAAACTAACCAAAATGATCACATGGATCACAGCCTTGTAAAACTCAAGGAAACTATGAGCCATTCTGTGTAGAGCCACTGAAGATAGATGGGTCATGCTGCCAAGATCTGACAAAACGGTCCGCTGGAGAATGGAATGGCAAACTACTTCAACATTCATGCCTTGAGAAGCCCGTCAACAGTATGAAGAGGTGAAAAGATATGACACACAGATGACCCCGCACCCCCACCCCAGCTAGGTAAGTGTCCACTATGCTACTGGGAAGGAGTGAAGAAATAGCTTCAGAAGAAATGAGAGGCAGAGCCAAAGCAGAAACGATGCAGTTGTGGATGTGTCTGGTGGTGGAAGTAAAGTGTGATTGCATGGAAACCTGGAATGTTAGGTCCACGAATCAAGGTAAATTGGAAATGGTCAAACAGGAGATGGGAAGAGTGAGCATCAATATTTTAGAAATCGGTGAACTAAAAAGGATGGGGATGGGTGAGTTTAATTCAAATGACCATTATATATACAGCTGTGGGCAAGAATCCCTTGGAAGGAATGGACTAACCCTCATAGTCTGCAAAAGAGTATAAAGTGCAGTACTTCCATGCAGTCTCAAGATGACAAAAAGATTTCAGTTGTTTCCAAGGCAAAACCACATGACAGTTACCCAAGTCTATGCCCAAACCACTAATGCTGAAAAAGCTGAAGTTGAACAGTTCTGTGAAGACCTACAAGACCTTCTAGAACTAACACAAAAAAAGATGTCCTTTTTATCATAGGGGACTTCACTGCAAAAGTAGAAAGTCAAGAGACCTGGAATAATAGGCAAATATGGCCTTGGAGTACAAAATGAAACTGGGCAAAGGCTAATAGTTTGCCAAGAGAATGCACTGGTCATAGGAAATACTCTTCCAACAATAGAAGGGACGACTGTACACATGGAAATCATCAGATGGTTCATACCAAAATCAGATTGATTATATTCTTTGTAGCTGAAGATGGGGAAGCTCTATACAATAGGCAAAAGCAAAACCGGGAGCTGACTGTGGTTCAGATCATGAGCTCCTTATTGCAAAATTCAGACTTCAAGTAGAGACAACCACTAGGCAATTCAAGTGTGACCTTAATCAAATCACTTATGATTACATAGTGGAGGTGACAAATAGATTCAAGGGATTAAATCTGATAGAGTGCCTGAAGAACTATGGATGGAGGTTTGTGACATTGTATAGGAAGTGTTGACCAAAACCATCCCCAAGCAAAAGAAATGCAAAAAGGCCAAATGGTTGTCTGAGGAGGCCTTACAAATAGCTGAGAAAAGAAAGAAGTGAAAGGCAAAGGAGAAAAAGATATACCCATCTGAATGCAAGTTCCAAAGAATAGCAAGGAGAGATAAGAAAGCCTGCCTCATTAATCAATGCAAAGAAATAGAGGGAAATAATAGAAAGGAATCTCTTAAATTAGAGATACTGAGGGAACATTTCATGCAAAAATGGGCACAATAAAGGACAGAATTGATGTGGACCTAATAGCAGAAGATACTAAGACGAGGTGGCAAGAATATACAGAGAAACTGTATTTAAAAAGTCTTAACGAACCGGATGACCACAATGGTGTATGATCACTCACCTAAGAGCTCTCAGACATCCTGGAATGCGAAGTCAAGTGGGCCTTAGGGAAGCATTACTAGGAACAAAACTAGTGGAAGTGATGGAATTTCAGCTGAACTATGTCAAATCCTAAAAGATGATGCTGTTAAAGTGCTGCACTCAATATGCCAGCAAATTTGGAAAACTCAGCAGTGGCTGCAGGACAGGAAAGGGCAGTTTTCATTCCAATCCTAAAGAAGAGCAATGCCAAAGAATGTTAAAACCACACAGTTGCGCTCATTTCACATGTTAGCAAGGTAATGATCAAAATCGTTCAAGCTAGGTTTCAACAGTACAAGAACTGAGAACTTCTAGATGTACAAGCTAGGTTTAGAAAAGGCAGAGGAACCAGACATCAAATTGACAACATCTGTTAGATAACAGAGAAAGCAAAGGAATTCCAGAAAAACCTATTTCTGCTTTATTGACTATGCTAAATTCTTTCTGTGGATCACAACAAATTGTGGAAAATTCTTCAAGAGATGGGAATAGCAGACCACCTTACCTGTCTCCTGAGAAACCTATATATAGCAGGTCAAGAAGCAACAGTTAGAATTGGACATGGAACAACAGACTGGGAAAGGAGTACAACAAGGCTGTATATTGTCACCCTGTTTAATTTCTATGTTGAGTACATCTTGCAAAATGCCAGGCTGGGTGAAGCACAAGCTGGAATCAAGATAACTGGGAGAAATATCAACAACCTCAGATATGCCAATGACACCACCCCTATGGCAGAAAGCGAAGAGGAACTAAAGATTCTCTTAATGAAGGTGAAAGAGGAGAGTGAAAAGGCTGGCTTAATACCCAGCATTCAAAAAACTAAGATCGTGGCATCCAGTCACATTATTTCATGGCAAATAAAAGGGGAAAAAGGGGAAACAGTGGCAGACTTATTTTCTTGGGGTCCAAAATCACTGTGGATGGTGATTGCAGCCATGGAATGAAGACACTTGCTCCTTGGAAGGAAAGCTTTGACAAACCTAGTAAGCGTTTTAAAAGGCAGAGACAAAACTACTGACAAAGGTCCATCTAATCAAAGCTATGGTTTTTCCAGTAGTCATGTATGGATGTGAGAGCTGGACCATAATTCAAAGTCCAAGAATTGGTGAAGGTGTTTCAGAGTCGGACATGTTAGCAACTGAACAACAACACTGATTTCTTTGGCTGAGTGCTAAAGAATTGATGCTTTCGAATTGTGGTGCTGGAGAAGATTCTTGAGAGTCCCTTCAAAAACAAGGAGATCAAACCAGTCATTGCTAATGGAAATCAACCCTGAATCATTCCAGTCACTGATCATTGGAAGGACTGATGCTAAAGCTGAATCTCCTATACTTTGGTCACCAGATGTGAAGAACTGAGTCATTGGAAAAGATCCTGATACTGGGAAAGATTGAGGGCAAGAGGAGAAGATGGCAGCAGAGGATGAGATGGTTGGATGGCATCACTGACTCAATGGACATCAGTTTGAGCAAGCTCTGGGAGACAGTGAAGGACAGGGGAGGCTGCTGTGGTGCAATTCATGGGGTCGCAAAGAGTCAGACATGACAGCAACTGAACAGTTTCTGCATGTGCTACTTTATGAGGTTTCTCCATATCAGTTTCCAGTTGCTTTATTGCAAGGGAATTCCTCCACAGTCATAACTGGGAAAACCTTGCTATTCCTCTTGGGCATTTTGCACGTCCTTTGCGGTCTGCCTCTGCCGTCCTGCTGTTACCATGGCCTGGATGTTTTACTCAATAAGGTAGTGGCCGGCCAATGCCACCCACAGCCTTGACCTCAAGGGCAGTGACCTCATTTCTTCTCGGGTTTGGGTGTGCTTCCTCCTTCAAGATCCAGACAAGAAAGCCAGCTGCATCCAGATGCAAAGGGAAGAGAGCCACCTTCCACGTTCGAGTGGGACTTACTCTCCATTCTTTGTTGTTACTGTTACTCCGTCCCTGAGTCGTGTCTGACTTGTGACTCCATGAACTGCAGCATGCCACATTTATGGGAGATCACCTCTAGGTTCTGCTGTCTGCACTTTGCCATGAGAACTTTGTTTCCCCTAGTGTGCACCATGTGTCCCAGAATGTGTAGTGTTTCATGAAAACAAGCCCTAAAAAGAATGTGCACACGGTAATGACAAATGTTCATGCTTAGGAACTGGTTGCCATCTTTCACAGCATAAGAACATAGGATTTTGAGTCCAGGGGAAAAGGCAGCCAGGTGATACCCACCTTTGTTCTTATGGCAGCCTTGGCCTTGGCCTGTGCTTTGTTTTATGGCCCACGTCTCAGAAGCCTCTGATGCTAGTCATTTCAAAACTGCTTTATTTCATGTCTGTGTGAATGTATTTGTCTCTCGGAATATAGGTGATACTCTTGTCTAAATTATGTACAAAAGAATAAAACCTAATATCAATCCTAGGTTATAATGTCTTAAAAAAAGTATTTTGGAGAGGTTGGTCACCACACAATGAATTAATGGTTAATGAGTAACTCACACTGCCTCTATCCTTCTCTCTGTCTGGGACCCACAGCAGTTGTGGATTGGAAGGCCTCCTCCAGGGGTGTGTCATGACTTTGCAGTAAGTTGAAATTGTCTTTTAAAATCCACAAATCCACATTTAATTGTTTCTAAGGAAGTCCTTAGAAATACGATTGCCTGATGGTTGCTACTAAGAAATGGGATTTACTGGTGCATCTTTGAATGAGAGATGAAAGTCTTTCAAGAATAAAAGGTGTTTTTTCCCAAGGGGCACACCACACAGCGTGTGGGGTCTTAGTTAATCTGTGCCATCTGTGGTTTAAATGCAGAGTCTTAACTGCTGGTCTGCTGGGGAATTCCCTACAAGGTGGTTTAGATTTGTGGATGAAGGACCTAGAAAGAGAAGCGTGCAACCTGTGGCTTCCAGAGGATTCTGGTGGAGACACGTTATGGACCTTTAGTTATCACTTACCCCTCATCCACTGATGGCTACCAACACAACGGTGAGCACTAAACACTTTCCAAGGGAATAACAAGCAACTCAGACCTAACCAGGGTAAAGCAGCTGAAATCAGGGTAAAATCTTCTGAAATGACCTTGCAGTTCAGAAGAACATCTTGGAAGAATCCAAGATGGAGAGAAATCCTGGGTAGGACAGGAATGTTGCAAGCATTTCAGAGTCAGATTTCCTCAGGCCTTTAAGGGATCAGAGATACTGCTGTTCAGTCACTCAGACGTGTCATACTCTTTGCGACCCTATGGACTGCAGCACACCAGGCTTCTCTGCCCTACACTATCTCCCAGACATTGCACAGTCATGTCCATCGAGTCAGTAATGCCATCCAACCATCTCGTCCTTTGTCATCTGCTGCTTCTCCCACCTTCAGTCTTTCCCAACATCAGGCTGTTTTCCTATGAGTCAGCTCTCCACATCAGGTTGCCAAAGTATTGGAGTTTCAGCTTCAGCATCAGTCCTTCAAATGAATATTCAGAGTTGATTTCCTCTAGGATTTACTGGTTTGATCTCCTTGCTGTCCAAGGGACTCTCAAAAGTCTCCAACACCACAGTTCAGAAGCATCAATTCTTCAGCGCTCAGCCTTCTTTTGGTCCAACTCTCATATCTGTACATGACTACTGAAAAAACCATAGCTTTGACTATATGGATTTTTGTTAGGAAAGTAACGTCTCTGCTTCTTAATACACTGTCTAGGTTTGTCATAGCTTTTCTTCCAAGGAGCAAGCATCTTTTAATTTCATGGCTCTCCCGCAGTGATTTTGGAATACAAGAAAATTTAAGTCTGTCACTGTTTCCATTGTTTCCCCATTTATTTGCCATGAAGTGATGAGACCAATGCCATGATCTTAATTTTTTGAATGTTGGGTTTTAAGTCAGCTTTTTTACTCTTCTCTTTCATCAAGAGTCTCTTTAGTTCCTCTTCGCTTTCTGAAACAAGGGTGGTGTCATCTGCATATCTGAGGTTGTTGATATTTCTCCCAGTAATCTTGATTCCAGCTTGTGCTTCATCTAGCCTGGCATTTTGCATGATGTATTCTGCATATTAATTAAATCAGCAGGGTGACAGTATGCAGCCTTGACGTACTTCTTTCCAAATTTGGAACCAGTCCGTTTCATGTCCAGTTCTAACTGTTGCTTCTTGACTGGTATACAGGTTTCTGTATCTCATATCAGAGACAAATAAGGACTCCAAGGAGAAGCGTGTGTGTCTGCATGAAGACACTTCACAGAAACTTGAGCCCATGGTGTAGGCTTTGTAAGGTGACCTTACAAAAGAGACCCTAGAGATCTCCCTTGCCCCTTCCTATATGTGATGGCGGACAGCAGTAAGTCATCCGTCTATGAATGGACTGGAAGCTGGTCCTCCTGTTGGTGCCTGGATCTTGGACTAATAGCTTCCAGAACTATGAGCAGTTCTTGTCTATAAGCCACCCAGTATTTGGTTTTCTGTCACAGCAGCCCAAGTGGACCAAGACCCAGTATTTATCAGGCGGCAAAACACCACGTGTGTACGTGCTGGGCAACTGGTTGCTCTGTGTGTATGTTTCATATATGAGATATAAAAATCTTACAGTAACTTCTTCAAGGTTAGGCACTATCATCATTTTACAGATGGGGCCACTTGAGTGAGTAGTAAGACCCATACCTGTGCTATAGAAAGCTGAGCTTGCACTGAGCAGCTTAGACAAGGCTGTCCAGTAGAACCTTGGGGGATGAGGGATATATTCTGTCTGTGCTGCCCAGTGTGCTAGCTGCATGTGGTTTCTAAGCACCCAGAATGGTCCTTGGGGCTGAGGAACTGAATTTTTTATTTTATTTCATTGTAATAAAAATAGCTATATGTGGCCTGTAGCTGCTGTGGCAGATAGTGCGGACAAGGCCTTAGCAAACCTAACCCCGATGGTTGTCTGTCTCATTGCTGTTCTGTTAACTGTACAGGTAAGTCTTGATATCATGTATTTTTCAGTAGATAGGGTGCATTCCGGGCCAAGAGGAGCAACCCACATCCAAGGAGTGGCGGCTGTGTGAGCTCAGGAGGGCCGAGAGGAGCTACTCCACGTTCAAGGTCAGGAGGGGCAGCTGTGAGGAGATAGCCCCCGTCCAAGGTAAGGAACAGCAAACCACTTCAGTATTCTTGCCTTAAGAACCCCATGAACAGTATGAAAAGGCAAAATGACAGGATACTGAAAGAGGAACACCCCGGGTTGGTAAGTGCCCAATATGCTACTTGAGATCAGTGGAGAAATAACTCCAGAAAGAATGAAGGGATGGAGTCAAAGCAAAAACAATACCCAGTTGTGGATGTGACTGGTGACAGAAGCAAGGTCCGATGCTGTAAACAGCAATATTACATAGCAACCTGAAATGTCAGGTCCATGAATCAAGGCAAATTGGAAGTGGTCAAACGGGAGATGGCAAGAGTGAACGTCAACATTCTAGGAATCAGTGAACTAAAATGGACTGGAATGGGTGAATTTAACTCAGAGGACCATTATATCTACTACTGTGAGCAGGAATCCCTTAGAAGAAATGGAGTAGCCATCATGGTCAACAAAAGAGTCTGAAATGCAGTACTTGGATGCAATCTCAAAAACGACAGAATGATCTCTGTTCGTTTCCAAGGCAAACCATTCAATATCATGGTAATTCAAGCCTATGCCCCAACCAGTAGTGCTGAAGAAGCTGAAGTTGAATGATTCTGTGAAGACCTACAAGACCTTTTAGAACTAACACCCAAAAAAGATGTCCTTTTCATTATAGGGGACTGGAATGCAAAAGTAGGAAGTCAAGAAACACCTGGCTGCTAAGTCACGGTGGTTGTGTCCGAATTTGTGGGAACCCATAGACGGCAGCACACCTGGCTCCCCTGTCCCTGGGATTCTCCAGGCAAGAACACTGGAGTGGGTTGCCATTTCCTTCTCCAGTGAATGAAAGTGAAAAGTGAAAGTGAACTTGCTCAGTCGTGTCACCTCTTTGCAACCCCATGAACTGTAGCCTACCAGGCTCCTCCGTCCATGTGATTTCCCAGGCAAGACTACTGGAGTGGGTTGCCATTGCCTTCTCTGAAGAAACACCTGGAGTAACAGGCAAATTTGGCCTTGGAGTACAGAATGAAGCAGGGCAAAGACTAATAGAGTTTTGCCAAGAGAATGTACTAATCATAACAAACACCCTCTTTCAACAACACAAGAGAAGACTCTACACATGGACATCAGCAGATGGTCAACACCGAAATCAAATTGATTATACTCTCTGCAGCCAAAGATAGAAAAGCTCTACAGTCAGCAAAAACAAGACCAGGGGCTGACTGTGGCTCAGATCATGAACTCCTTATTGCCAAATTCAGACTTCAGTTGAAGAAAGTAGGGAAAACCGCTAGAACATTCAGGTATGACCTAAATCAAATCCCTTATGATTACACAATGGAAGCACACACAAACACACACACACAAG
>SJYV01045608.1:0-29411 GCA_006410875.1 Neotragus pygmaeus | reverse complement strand
TGTGTGTGTGTGTGTGTGTGTGTGTGTGTGAGAGAGAGAGAGAGAGAGAGAGTGCGCATGCACACAAGTGGGCAATGGCAGGGGTTACACAGAAAGGACAGAGTGCCAGCCATTCACCATGTGCTTTTAGAGGCTTGAAGGACGTACATGGGGAGTCTGGAGACAGTTGACACAGGTACCTTGAGTTAATGGTTTCCATTATTGTACATGAGGGATCTCTCTTTGGAAACTAACCATCTTTTAGCAAGAAATCATTTCAGCTCTTCATGTCCTAACAGGCGACTCATCTCTGCCTTCATGCCCTGTCATGCAGGGTCTGGTGGTCAGGCTTCAGATCTCCACCTTTAAAATGGCCTCATTACCCCCTTTAGGACCTCTTTAAGGGGCTGTCACAGGGAGTGAGCGTGACCTCCATCAGAGTGACCCCAGCAAGGGGCAAAGGCACTGCAGGTCTGACTAGATGCACCTGTCAAATCATGATTCTGAACTGCCTAGTCTTCCTGAGATTCCATTGCATTCAGTAGGAAAAGTATCTGGCATAATACCTTATACAAGATAGAAATTTTAGACAAAGTACCACCTAGGGTATTTTCCACAATAGTGATAGAAAACATCGGCTCAGACAGGAATGGATCATCTCCCATAACTGAAGGTTCTCAGGAGGGGAGGTGTTTTGAGGCGTGGTACATCGGGGTTGCCTCTGTCTTCTCCATGATCAGTTTTACCCCTAGCCTGACAGCAAAATGTGTGCTGCTGCCCTAGGTATCATGCCCACTCCTCGTCCAGTCCCGAGGACCTAAGTCTGTTAAGGAACAGTAGGCCCTGGGCAAGAGGATCAGGACATAGGTGAGAAAGTCCACACAGACGGGTACTTTCTGGGGATCCCCGTTGCCTGCTGGGAGGCCAGACAGAGGGCTTGGAATGGTCAGGACCCTGCTCGCAGGATGCATGCCAGCTTACCAACAATCAGGGCAGAGAGAGATGGACTGCTACCTTGCTGCACTTCCCAGCCCGAAATGCATACCAGATGGGGCTTCCAGTACCAGCAGCAACTAGGCACTGAATCTGGGGTGGATGGGTTAGGGAGAAGACCGGGTTTAGCAGCACAGAGACAGCCTGGGGGGCTGGGGTGTGATATGGTTTGAACCTTGGAGCCCATCGTTAGTGTGGGAATGACAAGTGTGGTCCTCCACTGGAGCCCATTGTCAGTGCATTAACAGTGGGGCACAGGTCCAGCAGAAGTAGGGGTTGCTGGCATGCACATCTGGGTGGTGCCTCAGAAACACACGTCTTACATGGACAGCCCCTGGGGAGGAATATGCAGCAGTTCCTTTCCTGGCAGGAATGCTCTGGTTCTGCCCACCCCTTACCACTTTTTAGAGCTGGATCTGGCATGATCAGGTCCTGGGAGAGACCTGCTATAGAGGCTGTCCCATGCAGCAGCACAACTACCTTGGTCCATGTAGCCACAGCACCCTGGCCCCCAGCATCAGCCCAGGATGAGGTGTAGGACAAACACAATGGAGAAAAGGGTGTGACCTTGGGCTGCTTCCGCGTTTCCATGGACTACAGCACAGGTGGTGAGTGGGTTCACTGTGACCACAGGGACCTCAGTTACTTCAGCACTCACCTCCTTTGGGACACAGCATGTTATTTAATCCATCAAAGGCACCAGAATGTTATTTAATCCATCCATCAGGGCTTCTACTCCAACAACTGGGGAGCAGACCCTGCCCCTGACAGGGCTGTGATGTCTATGGAACAGAGAGGATCCCCTGCCCAATAACCAGTGCTGGCTCTGGATATCACAGCATTAATTACACCCACTGTCGAGTGGATAGGGCTTCCCAGATGGCTCAAAGGTAAGTATCCATGTGCAGTGCAGGTGATGCAGGAGACACAGTTTTGATCCTTGAGTTGGGCAAGATCCCCTGGAGGAGGAAATGGCAATCCACTCCAGTATACTTGCCTGAAGAACCCCATGGACAGGAGCCTGGTGGGCTATAGTCTTTGAGGTCAGAAAAAAGTTGAACATGACTGAGCAACTGAGCACAGCACATCATGTGGGAAACAGCCTGCACACACAAAAGACACTCGTATCAGAAATATTGGACTCACGCTGCCTACACAGAGGTGCTCCCACAGAAACACACCCTTTCAAGGACCATGATAGATCATTTTCTCCTAAAGTTATACAGGCAGAAAAAGTGAAGTAAAACAACTCAGAGGAATCGCTCTCAATTAAAAGAACAAGAAAAATCCCATGAAAGAACAAATAATGAAACAGACCTCAACAGTGTACAAGACACTGAGCTCAAAAAAGAGGGAATAAAAATGTTGAAGGGAAATAAAGATTTTAAATAGAAATGCAGATCACTCTAACAAGAAACAACTATAACAAGGAACCAATCAAAATTAGACAACTCAATTGCTGAGATAAAAACCAATCCAGAAGCAGTTAATACCAAACTAAGTAACACAGAAGAACAAGTAAGTGATCTGGAAAATAGAATAATGGAAATCACCCAATCAGAACAGCACACAGAAAGGCAAATGAAAACAAATGAGAGCAACATACGAGATTTGTGGGATAATATAAAGCATGAAAAATTAAGGTATCAAAAGGAGAAAAGAGAGAGAAGGGGATCAAAAATGTATTTGAAGAAATAATGGCTGAAAAATTCCCAAACTTCAAGAAGGAAATAGTTATTCAGGTGCAGGAAGTACAGAGGGTCCCAAATAAGATGAACCCAAACAGACCCACACTAAGACATAAATATTATAATTAAAATAAAGAGTTGATATAATTAAACTTAAAGAGAGGATTCTGAAGGCAGCAGAAGCAGGGACATAGGATGAGACGATTGGATGGGATCACCAACTTAGTGAACACAAGTTTGAGCAAACTCCAAGAGATAGTGAGGGGCAAGGAAACCTGATGTGCTACAGTTCATGGAGTTGCAAAGAATTGGACATGACTTAATGACTGAACAAAGGTAGCAAAAGAAAAACAATGGGTCAGTCACAAGAGAACTTTCATAAGGCTATCAGCTGATTTCTCTGCAGAAATTTTGCAGGCCAGAATGGAGTGGCATGATATATTCAAAGACCTGAAAGAGGAAAACCCACAACCAAGGATACTCTACCCAGGAAGATTATCATTTAGCATAGAGAGAAGGAATTTCTCAGAAAAGCAAAAGCTAGAAGAACACAACAGTACTAAAGCTATTCTAAAAGAAATATTGAAAGGTGTTTTCTAAACAGAAAAGGAGCAAGAATCCACAGAAAAGGGAAATCACAATAGGAAAGGCAAATATAGGAAAGTATTGAAGATCACTTTTAAAAGTCAGTTGTTTAATCACTAAGTTGTGTTGAACTCTTTTGCAACCCCATGGACTGTAGCCCACCAGGCTCCACTATCCACGGGATTTCCCAGGTAAAAATACTAGAGTGGGTTGCCATATCCTTCTTCAGGAGATCTTCCCAACCCAGGGATCAAACCTGGGTCTCCTGCACTGGGAGATGAATTCTTTACTACTGAGCCACCATTTCTTCAGTCACTCAGTCGTGTCTGACTCTTTGTGGCCTCATGAATGGCAGCATGCCAGACTTCCCTGTCCTTCACCATCTTCCTGAATATGCTCCAACTCATGTCCATTGAGTCAATGATGCCATCCAACCATCTCATCCTCTGTCCCCTTCTCTTCCTGCCCTCAATCCTTCCCAGCATCAAGGTCTTTTCCAATGATTTGGCTCTTCACATCAGGTGGTCAAAGCATTGGAGCTTCAGCATCAGTTCATTCAATGAATATTCAGGGTTGATTTCCTTTAGGATGGATTGGTTTGATCTCCTTGCTGTCCAAGGGATTCTCAAGAGTCTTCTCCAGTACCACAGTTCAAAAGCATCAATTCTTTGGCATTCAGCCTTCTTTATGGTCCAGCTGTTACGTTGGAAAAAAGCATACCTTTGGCTATCTGGAACTTTGTCANTCTAAGGGATTCTCAAGAGTCTTCTCCAGTACCACAGTTCAAAAGCATCAATTCTTTGGCACTCAGCCTTCTTTATGGTCCAGCTGTTACGTTGGAAAAAAGCATACCTTTGGCTATCTGGAACTTTGTCAGCGAGTATGTCTCTGCTTCTTAATAAGCTATCTAGGTTTGTCATAGCTTTTCTTCCAAGGAGCAAGTGTCTTTTAACTTTATGGCTTCAGTCACTGTCCACAGTCATTTTTGGAGTCTAAAAAAATAAAGTCTGTCACTGTTTCTGTTTTTTCCTCTTCTATTTGCCATGCAGTGATGGGACCAGATGCCATGATCTTAGTTTTTGAATGTTGAGTTTGGGGCCAGCTTTTTACTCTCCTCTTTCACCTTCATCAAGAGGCTCTTTAGTTCCTCTTGCTTTCTGCCACTAGAATGCTATTATATGCATATCTGAGGTTGTTGATATTTCTCCCCACAACCTTGATTCCAGCTTGTGATTTATCCAACCCAGCATTTCACGTGATGCATAGAAGTTAAATAAGCACGATGACAACATACAGCCTTGTTGTACTCCTTTCCCCAAATTTGAGCCAGTCCTTTGCTCCATGTCCGGTTCTAACTGTTGTTTATTGTCCTGCATACAGATTTCTCAGGCGGCAGGTAAGGTGGTCTGGTATTCCCATCTCTTGAAGAATTTTCCAAAGTTTATTGTGATTCACACAGTCAAAGGCTTTAGCATAGTCAATGAAGCAGAAACAGATGTTTTTCCAGAATTCCCTTGCTTTCTCTATGATCCAACGAATGTTGGCAAATTTTATCTCTGGTTCCTCTGCCTTTTCTAAATCCATTTTGTACATCTGAAATTTCTCTGTACACCAGGAAATATATCTGTCTCCTGAGAAACCTGTATGTAGGTAAAGAAGCAACAGTTAGAACCTTACATGAAACAAAAGACTGGTTCAAAANGTGGACTGCAGCCTACCAGGCTCCTCCGTCCATGGGATTTGCCAGGCAAGAGTACTGGAGTGGGTTGCCACTGCCTTCTCCGTGATCCCTGAGAGAAGGAAAACAAATGAGATGCACCATGTAATTATCTTGATTTTCTGCCTGAAAGCACATTCTAATCTGCAGAGCAGAAAAGATCACAAGTAAACCATGGCAGTCTCACTGAGTTGGGGAGACAAAGAAGGAGTTCAGGGAGGCCAAAAAGTTGAAGTTCCAAGGAAGAATTTTGGAGGAAATGTAGTTATGAAGAAAAAGAGTTCCAGAAATTTGCATCCAGTCTGTTGAGTGTGTGCTGAATTTTAAGATTCACACATACAGGATGAAAATCCACAAGCCTATAGATAAAGAACAACTCGGTTCAGTTCAGTTCAGTCACTCAGTCGTGTCCAACTCTTTGCAACCCCATGAATCGAGCACGCCAGGCCTCGCTGTCCATCACCAATTCCCGGAGTTCACTCAGACTCACGTCCATTGAGTCGGTGATGCCATCCAGACATCTCATCCTCTGTCTTCCCCTTTTCCTCCTGCCCTCAATCCCTCCCAGCATCAGAGTCTTTTCCAATGAGTCAACTCTTTGCACGAGGTGGCCAAAGTACTGGAGTTTCAGCTTTAGCATCATTCCTTCCAAAGAACACCCAGGNTTTGCCATGCAGTGATGGGACCAGATGCCATGATCTTAGTTTTTGAATGTTGAGTTTGGGGCCAGCTTTTTACTCTCCTCTTTCACCTTCATCAAGAGGCTCTTTAGTTCCTCTTGCTTTCTGCCACTAGAATGCTATTATATGCATATCTGAGGTTGTTGATATTTCTCCCCACAACCTTGATTCCAGCTTGTGATTTATCCAACCCAGCATTTCACATGATGCATAGAAGTTAAATAAGCACGATGACAACATACAGCCTTGTTGTACTCCTTTCCCCAAATTTGAGCCAGTCCTTTGCTCCATGTCCGGTTCTAACTGTTGTTTATTGTCCTGCATACAGATTTCTCAGGCGGCAGGTAAGGTGGTCTGGTATTCCCATCTCTTGAAGAATTTTCCAAAGTTTATTGTGATTCACACAGTCAAAGGCTTTAGCATAGTCAATGAAGCAGAAACATATGTTTTTCCAGAATTCCCTTGCTTTCTCTATGATCCAACGAATGTTGGCAAATTTTATCTCTGGTTCCTCTGCCTTTTCTAAATCCATTTTGTACATCTGAAATTTCTCTGTACACCAGGAAATATATCTGTCTCCTGAGAAACCTGTATGTAGGTAAAGAAGCAACAGTTAGAACCTTACATGAAACAAAAGACTGGTTCAAAATTGGGGAAGGTATACATCAAGGTTATATGCTGTCACCCTGCTTATTTAACTTGTACACAGAACATCATGCAAAATGCCAGGCTGGATGAATCACAAGCTGGAATCAAGATTGCTGGGGAAAATATCAACAAGTCCAGATTTGCAGATGATACCACTCTAACGGCAGAAAGCAAGAGGAACTATAAGATCCTCTTGATGATGGTAAAAGAGAAGAGTAAAAAAGCTGACCTGAAACTCAGCGTTAAAAAAAAGTAAGATCATGGCATCTGGTCCCATCACTTCATGGCAAATAGAACAGGAAAAATGGAAACAGTGACAGACTATTTTCTTGGGCTCTAAAATCACTGCAGACAGAAACTGCAGCCATGAAATTATTAATAAAAGATGTTTACTTCTTGTAAGGAAAACTATGACAAACCTAGAAGCAGAGACATCACTTTGCTGACAAAGGTCCATCTAGTCAAAGGTATTGTTTTTCCAGTAGTCATGTGTAGATGTGAAAGTCAGACTATAAAGAAGGCTGAGCACCGAAGAATTGATGCTTTCTAATTGTGATGTTAGAGAAGACTCTTGAGAGTCCTTTGGACTGCAAGATCAAACCAGTCAATCCTAAAGGAAATTAACCCTGAATATTCATTGAACAGACTGATNGTGAAAGTCAGACTATAAAGAAGGCTGAGCACCGAAGAATTGATGCTTTCTAATTGTGATGTTAGAGAAGACTCTTGAGAGTCCTTTGGACTGCAAGATCAAACCAGTCAATCCTAAAGGAAATTAACCCTGAATATTCATTGAACAGACTGATGCTGAAGCTCCAATACTTTGGCCACCTGATGTGAAGAGCTGACTTATTGGAAAAGACCCTGATGCTGGGAAAGATTGAGGGCAGGAAGAGAAAGGGATGACAGAGGATGACTGACTCAATGGACATGACTTTGAGCAAATTCTGGGAGATAGTGAAGGGCAGGGAAGCCTGGTGTGCTGCAGTCCATGGGGTCCTAAAGAGTCAGACATGGCTAGTAGTTTGTAAAGGTGACTCAGGTGGAGAAATATCCCCAGAGAGGCCAGTACTCCCTGCAGGGGGCAGTCACATTTGTAGAGTTCACTGTCTAACCAGGGCACTGCCTTAGGCCAACACTTGTAGCAATTGCAAGACTTACCATGCCAGCAAACTGAAAGGCAGATGCATGTCATTGTTTTTTTTTTTTTTTTTAAGGAGAACAGTTTACAACTGCTGCGTGTGTGCGTGCATGCTTAGTTGCTTCAGTTGTGTCCTAATCTGCAACCCCATGGACTGTAACAAGCCAGGCTGCCCTGCCCACAGGCAACCATTGTCAGAGTCTGGTTACTGCACTAGGTTAGTAATTCTCATTCCTGCACAAGTTAAAGGCAGCAAGTTGGAAACTATGTATTTTTAGTTTTGTATCCATTGCCCTAACCATGTCCAGTATTCTATGGCTGGTCTGAGGCTGCCTCCAAGAGCTGTCAGACTCCTTTTCCTCAGCGGACCCCGAGAACTGCCCTCTGCATGTGTCAGAATGGGGCTATTGAGTGCAGAGCCCCCAGATCACATTTATTCTAACAGTGGGTGGTATCCTCCCATCTCCGTGTGACCTAGGGGAAGAAGAATGAGCACACTGGGCCCCTGGAGGGCCTGGAAAGATAGGAAGAAAGTCTCCTGCCCTTGCAAGCAGACCCTGAGCCAGCAGCACCCCAGGACACTTCTGTCCCCTTCCTGGGAAGGGAGAGAGGCCTGCAGGACATTCCTGGTTGGCAGCAAGGCTGTGTCGTGGCCTACATGGGGATGTTTATCTTAAACTGCATCTTTGTTTATGTGATTTTCCAAATCCCTTTTTTTCTTTACAGTAAAAGCTTAAAGAAGCACACAGATGAGATAAGAAAAATCCATGAAGGGGCCAAAAAGAACACCAGAAGCTAAGCGTCTATGGAGAGATGCCAGATGCTGTTGCCTCTACATGTCAGAAGTTGGGATGGAAAAATTCTACATAAAGAATACTTGCCTTTGTCTTTGACCTTTTAGTTAAGAATTGAAGACAGTTTTCCTTGGTGGATACCATTAGCTTCTGGATATGATTGCTTTGTGCTTGGTGTTGATAAAAATGTGAGCAGGCCTGGGAGTTGTATGGTTTTCTCATTATCCAGATGCTAGCTCCTTGAGGGCACCAAGTTTGGTCTGATGTAGAACCTCCTCTATAGATGGATGTGAGGATGAAGTAAAATCAAACATTATAGCTGTGTTCATGCTTCCTGTTCTTGCTCCCACCCAGCTTATTAAACTTCCTGCCAAAGTCAGGCCAACTGCTCTCCCAACCTGTCTGAAAGAACCCTCAGGACAGACGTGAGAGACTGGAGAGATGAGGATTCTTAGAATGCTAAAGGTGAGAGCTGGAAATACATCCTTCCATCTCTGCCCAAACTGGACAGCTCTTTATTAATTCATTATTAACTGGGAGATTTTTGCAGAGAGTAATGCCTCTGGCCAGTGACTTTTATTTTGGCTGGCTGAAAATGAATTCTGTTACTTCACTAACACTTTGCGGGTTCTTGCATTCAATAGTTACCCCTGATACACCTGTAATGTCTTCTCCAGCACCATGAGTTTCATTTTCACTTTCCATATAAGAATCAATCACTGAAGTTTTTTGTCTTTTTGTTGGTCAAATATTCACATCATCTGAATCAGAACTATGTTCTGAAGAACTATCATCTTCTGAGACACTGGTATATATGTCTGTCAGACAATCAGAGAAAGTATCTGAGTAAAATCCACTGAAACATTCTTCTTCACTCAAAATTTTTCAGTGCATCATGTTTGAAAATTTTATGGTAATTAACTTATGTTTATAATATACACAAAGTTGGAACAAAAACCCAACAGAGCAAAACATGAATGATAATGACAATCATAAGTTGTATAATAATCAGTGTTAAGCTCCAACAGCTTCACACAGTGATGTTAACTGTATCATTCTGTCAAAACATATTGTCATGTCTCAGGTCAGTAATGTGTTAAGTCACCAACAGTCTCACAGCCCACTCATCTTCCTCCCTCCTTTCTCCAGAAGGGACTCAAATCAACCAATAGAAAAAGACAAGTTAAAAAAAGACAACGTGAAACTGGAAAGAGAAAATGAGGGTGGGGAAGCTTGGCTGGGCACATTGGCTGATCTGAGCCTGAGTCCCCAGGGAAAGGGCCCTGACTTTGGGGGTTCCCCAAGGCTGGATCCCCATCTGTGCTGTGAATCAGTATAGGGTCCCTGAGTTCTGCTTGGCCACTGAGGCCCCCGTGCCCCTGGGGAGTTGCAGCTTTTCTTTCTGTTTTTCCCTTTGCACTGAACTATCTCCAAATCCTATTTAGATTAGTTATCTTGAAATAAAAAGACCAACAATCACCAAACACACTGGAAGTGAGGAAAGTGCCCTCAATGGGCAGCATGGCCTGGACTGGATGTGAAGGCCCGCCCAGGAGCAGAGGAGAGCTAGAGCTGCTGCTGGCAGGTGGATGGTGCGGTCAGGCTCATGGGGCCTGGGAATAGGGCTGGAAGCCCAGAAAGTCCAACTCCATTGTAAATTTAATGTGAAGTGATTAAGAAGTGGTTTTACATCAATCAATGTCATCTACACTAGGTGTATTTTGTAACTTCACATGATTTTGTAAAATACGGTTCACTTTTCCTAGACAATCACACAGACATTAAAGGTTTATGCACAGGTGGGAGCAGCAGAGACGGGTGGGTCTCTTTGCAGTGAAAGGAGAGGCATCACAGCAGCAAAATGTGTCTTTGGAAAAGAGAGTGCAGGTAAACTCTCTCTTGTTTCTGTTTCTTCGGTTTGATTAGTGGAATTGGCTTGCTTCATCATGATTAGCCCTGGATCATCAATAGTCTCTATTCTTTAGCTCCTCTGATCAGCACAAGAGAAGGGATTTCCAGCATTACTTACAAAAATGAATTCTTCTGTAGCATGAAACAGACAATAGCATTGACGTTGAAGACCCCAGACTTCTCAGACTTCTGTTCTCAGGATCCTTTGTAGTCTCATAAATGATTGAGGAGCCAAAGACCTTTTATTCATGTGTGGTAAATGTATTACTATTTACTGTATTAGAACTTAAAAATAATAAAAAATTTTATGTGTGTGCTGCACGCTAAGTTGCTTCAGTCATGTCCGACTCTTTGTGACCCTATGGACTGTAGCCCGCCAGGCTTTTCTGTCTTTTGAAATCTCCAGACAAGAATATTGGAGTGGGTTGCCATGCCCTCCTCCAGGGGAGATTCCTGACTCAGGGATGGAACCTGAGTCTCCTGCATTGACAGGTGGGTTCTTTAGCACTAGCGCTATCTAAAATAACACTAATAAACCCATTACATGTTAATTTACATACTTTTTAAAAAATGATTTTTTACCAGTAATTATTTTGTTTGGAGAAGAGTGTCACTGTGTGCCTTTTTGCAAATCTCTTTAATGGCTGGCTTAATAAAAGATAGCTGGATTATAATATCTACTTCTGCATCCAATCATCTGTGATAGATTTTATTTTTCATTTTATTTATTTTTGGCTGTATCGAGTCTTCATTGCTGCATGCAGGCTTTCTCTAGTTGCTCTCTGCAGGCTTCTCATTGCTGCAGTTTCTCTTGTTGTGGAGCATGGGCTCTAGACATGTGGGCTTCAGTAATTGTGGCGTGTGGTTCAGCCATTGGTATTTGAGGGTTCTAAGGCACAGGCTCAGTAGTTGTGGCCCATGGACTTAGTTGCTTTGCTGCATACTATGGCATATGGGATCTTCACAGATAAGGGACCGAACCCAGGTCTCCTGCCTTGGCAGTCAGATCCTTTACCACTGAGCCACCAGAGAAGCCTGATAGGTTGTTTTGATTGAAGTGTATGAAGAAAATCCAACCTCACTTAGATCTGTAGTTTTAAAAGAGAAGAGAATTTTAAGAGCCTTTCAGATAGTTGTGAATATCCTTCTTTGATATGACATCAACACTTGACTAGTGGTAGCTTCTTAAAGGTTAGCTGCAATATGCAATCTGAAATCATACCAATGGACTTTTTGTCCTCCATTAAAGTAAAATCAGTTAGAGTATCTTGCACTTTGAACAGATTTTTCAATCTGCATGGTTTTGTACCAAAATGCATTNGAAACTGGCCTTTTTTTTTTAAGTGTGTGAATGAGTGTGAGGGAGGAATATGGTCTACAGTACAGTCTGGTCCTGCTGGCTTGACTGAGGTTATGCCAGCTGTTTTACCCATTGTTTCTTTTGTACCATTTGGGCAAATGTCAATACAATGAACGTGAATACCATTTTAGTGTTATTATGAAAAAAGTTTCTACCCTGTAAGCCGTCTGAAAGGCTCTTGGGTCACACAGTATTCTGCAGAACATTCTTTGAAAACTCCTGGGATAGTTTTTTTTCTTTCTTTCATTTTTCTTTTTCTCTTTTTGATTTTTATTTCTTCTTCCAGTTTTGTTGAGATATGTTACAGCACTGTATAAATTTAAGGTGTACAGTGTAATGATTGGACTTATATACATCATGAAATGATCACCACAATAAGTTNAATCACAATTGTTAACATCACCACCCACCTCTCAAGTATTTGAATGATTGAAAGGCTCTTGAGCTCATGGTTCTTGGTATAAGCTTTTCAAAATTTTAATTTTTCTTGAAAGGTTGAATGGTATCACAGGCAACAAGAAATGTCAGTCGTTTTTCTTGAAACTACAGGCTCCATTTATTCATTTCTGAGAAAACATCTGCCAAATACCCAAGTCTAAATATTCAGTTTGTCTGCCAATTTTTTTTTTTTTTCAGGAAGAAATGATGTTCCATGAAAAAGTGGCTAGCTTGGCTTGCTATTCAAACAATTGCACAAGTGTTTTTCCTCAAGAANTTTATTCATTTCTGAGAAAACATCTGCCAAATACCCAAGTCTAAATATTCAGTTTGTCTGCCAATTTTTTTTTTTTTTCAGGAAGAAATGATGTTCCATGAAAAAGTGGCTAGCTTGGCTTGCTATTCAAACAATTGCACAAGTGTTTTTCCTCAAGAAAACCATAGTGTTTTGGGATGCAACAAAAGTCCTTTTGTGAACTTCCCATTTTGTCATACAGAATACAAAAGACTTATACTCAGAGATTGAGAGTTAATAAATTAATAACTCTTATAGCATCATCATGAGTGAAACTGGCCTTTTTTTTTTAAGTGTGTGAATGAGTGTGAGGGAGGAATATGGTCTACAGTACAGTCTGGTCCTGCTGGCTTGACTGAGGTTATGCCAGCAGTTTTACCCATTGTTTCTTTTGTACCATTTGGGCAAATGTCAATACAGTGAATGTGAATACCATTTTAGTGTTATTATGAAAAAAGTTTCTACCCTGTAAGCCGTCTGAAAGACTCTTGGGTCACACAGTATTCTGCAGAACATTCTTTGAAAACTCCTGGGATAGTTTTTTTTTCTTTCTTTCATTTTTCTTTTCCTCTTTTTGATTTTTATTTCTTCTTCCAGTTTTGTTGAGATATGTTACAGCACCTTATAAATTTAAGGTGTACAGTGTAATGATTGGACTTATATACATCATGAAATGATCACCACAATAAGTTTAGTGAGCATTCTTCATCTCATAAATACAAAATTAAAGAAATAAAAAATTTTCATTGTTATGAGAACTCTTAGAATTTACTCTCTTAATGACTTTCACATACAACATGTTAATTGCTCAGTTGTGTCTGATTCTTTGTGACCCCATGGACTGTAGCCTGCCAGACTCCTCCATGGAATTCTCCAGGCAAGAATACTGGAGTGGGTAGCCATTCTCTTTTCCAGGGGATCTCCCCAATCCGGGGACTGAATCCATGTTTCTTGCCTTGCAGGCAGATTCTTTTTGGCCTGAGCCACCAGGGAAGTCCTATCATATATAACATACAACAATATTAATTAGTGTTTTACTTTTCTTATAAGCCATCTTGCCAGCCTTCTAGAGATAGGTAAGTACCAGACAGGGGGTTCTGCTTATTCCTTTTGTATCACTGAGAGGAAGATTCCAGGAAAAGCCTTACTTCCCACTGGTCAGGCCTGCAGGAGGCTCAGAAAGGAAGCATTTCGGTTTTCATACTTCCTGTGGGTGGGGAGTGGCAGCAGAAAGAATGGAGGATGGGGTTAGTGAGGGGAAGCCTCAGTGCCTGAACACGGGCTTCACCATTTCTCATTTTAATAAAGCAAAAGTCCACAGTTCTGATTTTACAGTTTCTTCTTTTAAAGAGAGGAGTTACATATATTGCTTTGTTTCTGCGATAACTTATGAGACTTTTGGGAGGACTGAATAAGATAACACGAAATAGGGAATGCAATGCACATAACACAGTGGATGGCACATATCATGGATTAAATGCCATCATCATCACATATACCAGGCACCCAGGGCCCTGCCTGAGCTGGCACGATCAGCCTTCCACCCTCCTCTCCATCTACCCTCCCGACAAATGTCCACCTGAGCCAAATCGAGATGCTTGCCATTTCCTCTCCCCAATCTGCTTGAGTTCAACTCCCACCACCTCTTTCTGGGCTCCTGTCTATACAGAGTCTCCCAATCCTCCTCCTTGAGATAACTGGTCTTCCTCTAGACTCATGTAATGGGCTGAATCATGTCCCCCAAAGAATATATGTTGATGTCTTGATCCCTAGAACTTCAGAATGTGACCTTATTTGGAAATAGGAGCATTGCAGATGTGATTAAAGTTAAAATGATGCTCTACTGCAGGAGACTGGGCCCATGATCTGGTGTGATTCTTGTCACAAAAAGGCCCTGTGAAGGTGGAGGGCTGGATAGATGCATCTACAAGCCAAGGGACACCAACGATTGCTGCAAACTACTGGAAGCCAGAAAGAGGCAAGCAGGGATTCCACTGCTGGCTTCAGAGGGCAAGGGTTCCTCTTGGATCCCAGCTCTACTCTCTGTGCGTTTTGAACGCTCTGACTTTATTTTACATACCTGTATTTTGTTTGTTGAAGCTTCTTGGTAAGTCCCCCTTCTCTCTGAAGGGCAGAAATCTGTGGTTCCCTGTGTTTTAGGCAGCAGTAGGATTACTGGGGCTTCCCTGGTGGCTCAGTGGTAAAGAATCCACTTGCCAATGCAGGAGGATTCAATCCCTGGGTCGGGAAGATCCCCTCCCTGGAGGAGGGCATGGCAACCTACTCCAGTATTCTTGCCTGGAGAATCCCATGGACAGAGGGGCCTGGTGTGCAGCAGTCCATGGGGTTGCAAAAGAGTCAGACATGACTTAGTGACTTAACAGCAACAGGATTACTCTTCCCATAGATTGTTTTAAGGAATTCAGAGGCAAAGATGTGTTCTACCTGGTTTAAACTCTCTTCACTGTCCTCAAGAATACCTGTTTCTGGAGACTTCCCTGGCAGTCCAGTGGTTAAGACTCTGTGCTTTCAATGCAGGGCATTTGGATTTGATCCCTGGATGAAGAACCAAGATCCTACAGGCTGTGTGGTATGGCCAAAAGAAAAAAACAATCCTGTTTCCCATATGTATACCCATTATGGACCGGGAACTTGTGCCTTTTTGGGAAATGGGTGAACTTTTGGATAATTTGAAACTGTTAATGGCCACTTTGGGGAAACTTCAATTTAGACAAGTCAACCTGAAGGGGCACCCTTGAAAAAAGAACCTCACATCTTTCAGAGACAGTGGAAAGCAGTCTTTGATTGGTATGCAGAAACAAAGACAAAATGGTTCCAAAAATATCTTTTCTAAAAGAATTCTTACAGCATGCAAAACAAAAACAAAAACTTTAGCAAAAAACTGGTCATCTGAGTAGGTAAACTTAACTTAGTCCAGTAGCCAGAAACACAGTTGCTACTGCTGCTGCTGCTGCTAAGTCACTTCAGTCATGTCCGACTCTGTGTGACCTCACAGACGGCAGCCCATTGGGCTCCGTCATCCCTGGGATTCTCCAGGCAAGAACACTGGAGTGGGTTGACATTTCCTTCTTCAATGCATGAAAGTGAAAAGTGAAAGTGAAAAGTGAAAGTGAAGTCGCTCAGTCGTGTCTGACTCAGCGACCCCATGGACTGCAGCTTACCAGGCTCCTCCATCCATGGGAGTTTCCAGGCAAGAGTACTGGAGTGGGATGCCATTGCCTTCTCCGAGAAACACAGTTAGTATCCAGGTATTCTTTTGGGTTTTGTATTATTGTACGTGAGACATGGCTAAAATTTTTAAATGAAAGCTATAAGGTCTCTGTCTGTGTAGGTCTATATTTTTATGTGTATCTATTTAAGTATATTATGTATGCATTATTTTTTTAAAGTGTTCTATTTAATTGGCTAAAAGAAGAATAAGTGCTTATAAAAAGTATTTGTAAAATACAGAAATATACAATCTAACACAAATATTTTTTAAGTTCACATGATCTGGGATAATCTTGGGTAAATAAAATCTAGTTTAAGTGTATTGGTTTAATAAAACAGGAATGTGTTCAGAATTGTCAGCATTAAATGTAACATAAACATACAATTTTTCCTACCTGGGTTTACTATTCAAATTAGGTCATGCTATCTCTACATTACAAAATTGTCAACAAGAAAAATAACTTAAGATATTGGTTAGCTGTTTGATGTCTAATCTAGGCATAATTGTTAAGAATAATTTAAATAAGATAAAATTTACACTAAGTTTAACTATATAATGGATATATTTTGAATATTTAGGTCATATCGAAATAAGGTAGGATACTGAGACTTTGATCACTAAACAGAAGTTTGTCTACTTTTAGCTTTTTAATTTTTGTGGATAGACAGTGGATATCTGGGTCTGTAATCAATATATCACTTGACACATTAAAAAAAGGATGCTATGAAAAACATGTCTCTACAAAGTATAGATTTTTATAATTATGTACAGTTGGCCCTGTGCATCCTTGGGTTCTGCAAGCATGGATTCAACAACTGTGGATCGAAAATATTCAGAAAAAAATTTCAGAGAGTATGCCACATGTTGGCAACTATATACATAGCATTTACACTACATTAAGTATCATAGGTAGTTTAGAGATGATTTAAAGTGTATAGGAGAATGTGTGTAGATATTGCAAATATACATCATTTTGGAGAGGGAACCCACTGCAGTATTCTTGCCTGGAAAAATCACATGGATGGAGCAGCCTGGTGGGCTATAGTCCATGGGGTCTTGGAGTTGGACACAACTTAGCAACTATACAACAATAGCAATGATATACATCATTTTTTGTAAAGGACTTGAGCATCTGCCAATTTTAGTATCCACTGGGGTCTGGAGTCAATCCCTAGAGGGTACAGAGGAGTCATTATATTTATACATTTGCTAATTTACTACATGATGTTAAGAGGTGACAGTTCACAAGTGCCTGCTTCCTAGTGTTCACTGGGATGTAAACATTGTAATCGTTAAAATTTATCATCAACATGTAAAAATGGAACTATTGGTAACAATAAGAACAAACGAAAACAACTTTGTATATAACATATGGGAAGAAAATGGGATATATTTTTATATGAAGAGAATGCAAGTAATATAGGATGTGTTTTTGTTAAGAGAGGGATGTTGTCTAAAATAAAATGACTGGTTGTTCCAGAATAAGAAGAGAAAAAATAAGACAAAACCTAAATGGATATAGAAAACTGCAGGAGGTTTATGGAAAATAAATTTTATGTTGTGAGGTCACAACTTGCCAAAATTGAATAGATACAAGGGTTTTTTAAAATGAGCTTTAGTAAATAGGGTCAGTCAGTTCAGTCGCTCAGTCATGTCCGACTCTTTGTGACCCCAAGAACTGCAGCACGCCAGGCCTCCCTGTCCATCATCAACTCCTGGAATTCACCCAAACTCATGTCCATTGAGTTGGTGATGCCATCCAGCCATCTCATCCTCTGTCGTCCCCTTCTCCTCCTGCCCCTAATCCCTCCCAGCATCAGAGTCTTTTCCAATGAGTATCGGAGTTTCAGCTTTAGTATCAGTCCTTTCAATGAACACCCTAGGACTAATCTCCTTTAGAATGGACTGGTTGGATCTCCTTGCAGTCCAAGGGACTTTCAAGAGTCTTCTCCAACACCACAGTTCAAAATCATCAGTTCTTCGATGCTCAGCTTTCTTCACACTCCAACTCTCACATCCATACATGACCAATGGAAAAACCCTAGCCTTGACTAGACGGACCTTAGTTGGCAAAGTAATGTCTCTGCTTTTGAATATGCTATCTATAAATAGGGTACTTATGTAAAACTAAAACAATGTTCTTTCATTTGCTAAAAGGACAAAGTTTTGTTAGACTCTTAGTCTGCTCTTGCTGATTATGAAAGGTTTTTCTTTACTTTTTAAGTAGTCTGCCTAGAAAACAAAGATTCTGTGGTTTATGAAAATAATTTCCTGTGCTTCATGTTGTCTTTATTGAGTTTGATTACTTAAGAAAACTGAGTCTTCTCTATTAAAAGAGCTAGGGTTTTTTACAACTACAGCTGACCTTTGAACAACATGGGTTTGAACTGCACAGGTTCACTTATACTCATATTTTTTAAATAGATAGGTATTATGATACTACAATTCCAAAGTTGGTTGGATCCAAGGATACAGAATCTCAGATCTGGAGGGCCAACTGCAGAGCTACATGTGGATTTTTGACTGCACAGAGGGTTGTGCTCCTGCCTTCACATTGTTCAAGGGTCAGCTGTATATAACTTTCTGTATTTGCCTTTGAAATCTTTTCACTGTCACTTTGGTTGAATGAATAATGAAGTGTTGTTTTACAGTGAACTGTGATCTTATTTGATCAAGTGTCTTAAACATTTTGACATTTCTGACACAGTTCCCAAAATCAATTATCAGAGTCTTTTGACCTCAAAGTAACTTTGGGATTTTTTCCAGCAGGTCCCTGGAAGATCTCAAGAGAGTTGCTCTCCCTCCCTATAATTTATTAGGCTTAATTTATTAGGTTATTAGGCTTATTTGACATGTTAAGTTACATGGGAAACATAATCAAAATTTAAACTCTTTAACTTTCTTAGATTTTATTTACATGGTTATATATTAACATAAGTAATTCAGAAATTATGTGAAATTCCTAAAAATCCAATATGCCCTGCTGTAATATTATCAGTCATAATTTCAGTTATTATTTTATAGTATTGAAAGTAAAAGTCTCTCAGTTATGGACTACACTGCCGCTGCTGCTGCTAAGTCACTTCAGTCGTGTCCAACGACCCCATAGACAGCAGCCCACTAGGCTCCCATGTCCCTGGGATTCTCCAGGCAAGAACACTGGAGTGGGTTGCCATTTCCTTCTCCAATGCAGGAAAGTGAAAAGTGAAAGTGAAGTCGCTCAGTCGTGTTTGACTCTTCGCGACCCCATGGACTGCAGCCCACCAGGCTTCTCCGTCCGTGGGATTTTCCAGGCCAGAGTACTGGAGTGGGGTGCCATTGCCTTCTCCATGGACTACACAGTCCATGGAATTCTCCAG
Source organism: Neotragus pygmaeus (assembly GCA_006410875.1). NCBI lineage: Eukaryota > Metazoa > Chordata > Mammalia > Artiodactyla > Bovidae > Neotragus > Neotragus pygmaeus. The sequence continues at coordinate 10,591 of SJYV01045608.1, read as the reverse complement.
GTCAGAATACCAGAGTGGGTAGCTGTTCCCTTCTCCAGGGGAATCTTACCAACCCAGGGATCAAACCCAGGTCTCTTGCTTTGCAGGCAGATTCTTTACCAGCTGATCCACCAAGGAAGCCAAGAGTACTGGAGTGGACAGCCTATCCCTTCTCCAGGGGATCTTCCTGAATCAGGAATCAAACTGGGGTCTCCTGCATTGCAGGAAGATTCTTTACCAGCTGAGCTACCAGGGAAGCCCAACATCACAAAATAAACGTTTGCTTCTCAGTTCCATTATGATTATGATTATTTTGGTCAATTTTAACCATGGCTATTTTTAAGCCTTTTGTCACTCACAGACAGGTATTTTTCATTCTCTATTCTTCTCTGAATGCACTTACAATCAACTACAGATGAAAATGCTTCATCTTCAAAGAGATTCATGAAAGGACCCTGACAACGTGACAAGTACTCTAACTGGTTTGTTGATTCAAGTCACAATCTGAGTTACAAGGTTTCAGTCCCATTTCTAAAAATAACCATTTAATAGTGTCTTTAGAGTGGAAAGGCAGTTGAGAGAGAGGATTATTAGAATAAGTACTCAAAGGAGTATTAAAAGGAGTAGGAGTTAAAGTTTTTGTCCCTTATCTTTCCATTAGGCTATTTTGGAATCCTGAAGCCTTTTGGGGCTTCTGTATACCAATTAAAATAGATACAGTGGTTTGAAATAAAAGCTCTCTAAAATGTTAACAATTTGAAGACTTTTGAATTCAGAGGATCCAAGGAGCTAGCTCTTGCCTACAAATATTTTCCTCTGCTAATCTAATTTTAGAAAAGAGAAAAACTTAGCAATGTTATTTCCAGTAGACCCTGCAGACAGAGGTCCAGAAGACTGAAACCCACTCCAGTATTTTTGCCTGGACAGAGGAGCCTGGAGGGCTACAGTCCGTGGGGTGGCAAAGAATCAGACCAGCTTAGCAACTAAACAAGAACTAAACAAGAATTTTGTTTGAAAAATTTCTGGAGAGCCAGAGAACCCAAATTTTGCCATTTCAGGGTCTGATTTCCTTTAATTTTTAATCAAGTACTTGTAAGCATACTTAAACCCAGCTGGTATTCCCATAGGTGACTGTCTGCATGGGAGCTGTTTTGCTTTTGAGTACAATTTCCCATTATTAATTTGATAGGCTAATTCAAATATGAGATATGATCTGAACAACTTTCTGAGGACAGTGTGGTAGATCAAATGTGTGCTGCTCTGAGTCTAGATCCCCAAGGGGTTACCCTTGGATCAATTCAACTCTAATATTTCTCAGTTTCTCCCTGTGACAGTCTAAAACGGCATTTCGTGCTCCAAGGGCTAGGTTATCAGCCTCTGTCTCAGCCCTTGAACCTCCTCACCTCACCCTGAGCAGTATTTACTTGATGGTGGTAGAGGTCAGTCTCTCTTGTTCTTTGGAGCTGAATAATTCAGTCTCTCATTTCATCAGCATAAGTTTTACTCAGACCATATATCAACTAGTTTAAAACAAACTTAACAAAACCCCAGCCATCCGTGTTTCCCTGGATGTCTTGCCCTGATGCCTTTAGGTCACTGCCTAGGAAATGCACTGGTGCCCATTACAACTTCAAGTCTTAAGGAAAACAGCTGTAATAAAATTTTCAGGACCATCACTCAAACAACGGGATGCAATATCAGGAGAATTCATCAGAACACCTGAGCAGTACTAAAAAGGTAGTGGGGTTCAATGGCTCCTATGCTGGTTTCAGGTAAGTTCAAGGTGTCCTCTGTTGGATAGCTCTGATATTCTGCTGACTACACCATACATATCATGAAAAATTGATCAGGTGATCTTTGAGTCAAATTGAGAGAGATAACATGGGAATAGCCATCCAGAAAGCTCGAAGAACTGTTCTGCCTGTTAGAGATCAGAGAGAAGTTATTTAAGCTTTTGAGACAGAGGCTGTTCTTGTTTAGTTGCTAAGTTGTGTCCAACTCTTTGCAACCCCGTGGACTGTAGCCCTCCAGACTCCTCTATCCATGGAATATTTCCATGCAAAAATACTGGAGTGGGTTGCTATATCCTTCTCCAGTGGATCTTCCCAACCCAGGGATCGAACCCCCGGTCTCCTTCTGCATTATCTTTTACCACTGAGTCACTAGGAAAGCTTAAGATTAAGGGCTATACGTTGAATGAAGTATTATTGACAGTTCACGTAACCACATCCATGTATAATGGGTCATCGTGGTCCTTTACAAGGTTAAGGAGGGAAGTTATCTCCTAATGAGGTCTGGTTAATGTGAATGCACAGTACACACTAAAAGGGAGGGAGGAGCCCAAAAGAGGAAAGAAAATTTTTATTTTATTTGTTTTTCATCTTGCCATAGAATATGAATTTTATTTCATCACCACTTACAGACCTCAGAGCACTCACTACAACAGATCATATGTGGACAATCTCCATTTCCATTGCTGTATGGTACACGTGAGGACATGATTAAAGACTGTCAAACTGCAAACCAGGAAAATCCATCAGATTGAAACTGCCAGCCTCATTCCATCATCTAAAGATGCTTCAAACTCAAATCTAGAAATGTTCTCAACTAGCTGTTCTCCAAGCTTGGAAACTGAATTTTATAATTTGCTTGAACTCTTAACCTTTGTTTTTCTTCGGTTTGCATACCTATTTGCCCACATAATATAGAGGCCAAATTTAGGTGGATGCTCACCTAACATCACCTCTTGAAAGAAAACATTCCCAGGTTCATCCTTTCCTAAATAATAATGATGTGTGTTTGCTAATACATCATGCTGTATCTATGTAAATAAATAAAGATAACATAGATTGACTTAGACAAGTAACACCTGTATTTGATTATAAACTAAATTATTTTATTGGTGAAATTTTGGCTTAAAAACAAATCTTGGCTTCTGGGAATCTCTGCTCAGGGGAATTTTTCAATCCTCGGCTATTTTTCTCCTCATCCTCATCATATTAACCTGTATAGTTTGTTGTATTCTCTCAAGGGTTTTCAATACCTTTTGGTAGCCACTCACACTTCAAATGACATCTGCCAGGACTGGACAACCTAACGAACTTAATGATTGACATCCAATGTGTATGATGCTGATGCAACTGTTGGTAACAGTGACTACAATGACCCTCTGTCCTGATGATTCAATTAGCTGAAACATCCAATATCTCATTCTTCACCCTGGTGGCAACAACAGTGAGAACTGAGAGTAATACCATATAGTTGATCATACTCCCAACTTGCTGAAAGAATGATTAAACTTTTGGCTGTTGGTGATTGATCCAACCTCCATCCCTCTTTTCTTTCCCCAAGGGACAGGATGGTTGGGATTGAAAGCTCAAACCTTCTAAGCACTTGGTTAATTCCTTTGGTAACCAGGCCCCGTCCTCTGGAGCATTTCAAAAAACCACCTCATTAACATAAAAAAGATACCTTTATTTCTCTCATCACTTAAGAAATCCCAAGGGTTTTAGGAGCTCTGCACCAGGATTGGGGGACAAAGACCAAATATAGATTTGTTGTTGTTATATTAATAACAATATCACAAGAAGTCACTGGATTAAGGAGCCTTAATCCCACATTGAAGGTCAGGAACGGCAGCGGTAAGGAGATATCCCTCATCCAAGGTAAGGAGCAGAGGCTGTGCTTTGCTGAAGCAGCCGTGAAGAGATACCCCATGCCCAAAGTAAGAGAAACCCAAGTAAGATGGTAGGTGTTGCAAGAGGGCATCAGAGGGCAGACACACTGAAACCATTCTCACAGAAAACTACTCAATCTAATCACACTAGGACCACAGCCTCATCTAACTCAATGAAACCAAGCCATGCCTTCGGGGCCACACAAGATGGGCGGGTCTTGGTGGAGAGGGCTGACAGAACGTGGTCCACTGGAGAAGGGAATGGCAAGCCACTTCAGTATTCTTGCCTTGAGAACCCCATGAACAGTATGAAAAGGCAAAATGATAGGATACCAAAAAAGGAACTCCCCAGGTCATTAGGTACCCAATATGCTACTGGAGATCAGTGGAGAAATAACTCCAGAAAGAATGAAGGGATGGAGTCAAAGCAAAAATAATACCCAGTTGTCCATGTGACTGGTGATAGAAGCAAGATCTGATGCTGTAAAGAGCAATATTGCATAGGAACCTGGAATGTCAGGTCCATGAATCAAGGCAAACTGGAATTGGTCAAACAAGAGATGGCAAGGGTGAACGTCGACATTCTAGGAATCAGCGAACTAAAATGGACTGGAATGGGTGAATTTAACTCAGAGGACCATTATATCTACTACTGTGGGCAGGAATCCCTCAGAAGAAATGGAGTAGCCATCATGGTCAACAGAAGATTCCGAAATGCAGTACTTGGATGCAATCTCAAAAACNTCATTCATCCATTCATTCAACAAGCATCTGGAGTTTGCCAGGCATCTAGGCTGGCACACATTAATTGCGTCATTAAATGGTCTGTGACAGAGCGTGGGGATCTCAGGCAGGGTTTAGGCTCAGAGGTGAGAGAGGCGGGTGGAGTTAGTGCAGCTGGCAAGGACAGCTGCTCACCTGACATGACAGCCGTTCAATCAGGACCTCAGAGAGTGGGTCTGAGGCCATTCCCGGGGTGTGATTACTTCTCAACGTGAATGACGACCATCTGCTGTGAGTCAGACGGGAGAATCTCTCTGCAGTGAAGGAAGTCATCCAGGAGCGTTTCTGTACTGGAGGGCCCTGGAGGTGATGACCTATCACAGAATTCACTGAAGGACAGCGGGTGCACACGGGACGGGGCCCTGTGTGTTTCTCTTTCCCTCTGGGGGCAGACTTTGCTCTGTGACATTTTCTCCAAGACAGATTCACTAGGCATCCTTTGTCAGGCCAGCATCATGCTGGTGCTCATCGAGTGGGTTTTCCTGGAAGAATTAACATAACCAATTGGTTGAAATAAAGTCCTAGGTTGACAAGACAAGGGGGACAGGCTGGGGATTTTCTGGGTTCATGAAACAGATTTTGTGGCAAAAAGTGTGTGAGGCTTTGAGATTGCAGGAGAAGGGAGGTCACATTAAAAAAAAATTATTTCTTTCTTTGACTGTGCTGAGTCTTAGCTGCAGCAGGCAGGATCTTTCGTGAACTCTTAGTTGGGGCATGTGGGATCTAGTTCCCTGGCGAGGGATAGAACCTGGATGCCTTGGATTGGGAGTGTGGATCCTTAGCCACTGGACCACCAAGAAAGTCCCGAGAGGCAACATTTTTAATTGCAGCGAATATCTTTACAGGCTGCGCTTTTGTACATCTCAGCTGACAAGGCTCCTCTTTCCTCCTCCGTCTCCCAGCTTCAAAAGAGACCCAAGAAACCACAGGCTTACGTGGCTCCCCTTCTGGGTGGGGGTCAGACAGAGCTCCCTTTAAGAGCCTCTGTGGTGAGGTTCCTGGCTCTGCAACCACTTGCATCAGGATTTCTGGAGCACTTACACTGTGAGAATGTTCTTAAACCTGATTATACAGACATATACATACATAAACAAACCATGTTTGCTGTCGTAGTTCATCCCAGTTTGTAGAATCGATGGGTTAGAAATGCTTTTCCTCCTTCCCTGTGTGCAGGCAGGGAGACTCTGACCAATAGCCTGAGAGGAGGGGGGAAACCCAGCCCCAGCATGTCTACCTTATTCCAAAACAGACCCCAGTTGGTTGTGTGGTTATAGATGCATTTTGAAGCCTCACCCACCCAAAACAAGTAAGGCGAAAACCAGTGAACAAGGAACTCAACGGTGTCTCTCTCCACTCAAGAACCTCTGAGCCAGGGAAAGGAAATTTATAGGAGAGGTCAGTTCACCCTCTCGTTTTATAATAAACTCCAGCGGCAAAGTTCTTTCTTCTGCATTTCAGGAACTGCCCTTTGGTTATTTGCCCCGCCTCGCTTCAGTGAGAGCAAAGGTCATTTGAGGACTTGTTCAATGGAAAAATGATAGTGCCTCTTTGTCCCTGCCAAGGCTTCCCAGGACCTAAGTTAGAAGGGGAGGAGACAGGCCCTCTATTCCCAGGTGGTAAGTCACTCCATACTCACAGGGCTTCCTGTCTCCACATTCACCTCTTGGTACCTGTACCAGTCAGCTCGGGCTGCATAACAAAGTGGCACACACCAAGTGGCTTAAACAACAAATATTTATCTCTCACAGTTTTGGAGGCTGGAAGTCCAAGATCAAGGTGTGGGCAGGGTTGTTTCTCCCAAGGCCTCTCTCCTTGGCTTGTAGACAGCCGCCTTCTCCCTGTGTCCTCGGTGGTCTTCCCTCTGGGCGTCTGTGTCCCAATCTCTTCTTATAGTCATTTTGGATTAGGACCACTCTAACTTCATCATTTTAATGTAATCACCTCTGTGAAGATGCTATCTCCAAATACAGTCATGTTCTGCAGTCCTGAGGGTAATTGAATATTATGGATTTGGGGGAGATGCAAGTCAGCTCATAATAGCATTCAACCTCCTGAACGCACTCTGCACTGAGCAGATACATCTGCTTCAGCTACTATGCTCTGAGGTTTCCAACAAGCACAGATGACCCAGGAACAGTGAGGGAGGACAGGAGAAGGTTCAGTCAGCCTCACAGCGACCTCTTTCCATTCAGAACCATCAGCTCTCCTGTGCTCCCCACCTTAGGTGGGCTCTGGGGTATAAGACATAGAACTGGAGGGCCTCTTCTTGNTGACCCAGGAACAGTGAGGGAGGACAGGAGAAGGTTCAGTCAGCCTCACAGCGACCTCTTTCCATTCAGAACCATCAGCTCTCCTGTGCTCCCCACCTTAGGTGGGCTCTGGGGTATAAGACATAGAACTGGAGGGCCTCTTCTTGGGGCCGGGCAGGTGGATGCTGTGGCTGGCAGGCAACATGGCATGTGCGTGGATACCACCAGGAGCAATAGTGGCTCTCTGGAGACTGGAAGCTAACTGTGGCTAACCCAAGACACCATGCTCTCCTGAGACCCCAGAGAGACGGCTGCCATGGGGAAGCCTCCAGAGTCCCTGGTAGGGACTCACCACCTACCAGGCTGGTCCTCCATCACTGGCTGTCTCCACTGCTTGCTCCCTCAGCCAACAACAGTGACAGCAGTAACAGTAACTGCAAAGGGCTTGCTCTTTCCCATGAACGTTCACTCCTGTGCCCTCCTCCCTCTCAGTGCCCGCAGCAGCTCCCGGCTCCAACTTCATGATAGAATCCACACTCCACGCCTTGCACTTTCTGCCAGGTGTAATCTCATGCAACTTGCTCAGTCCATTTAANTTCACTCCTGTGCCCTCCTCCCTCTCAGTGCCCGCAGCAGCTCCCGGCTCCAACTTCATGATAGAATCCACACTCCACGCCTTGCACTTTCTGCCAGGTGTAATCTCATGCAACTTGCTCAGTCCATTTAAACTTGAGCTTCAGAGCAACAGTGATGGTGTGAGTCCTTCCACCCGAAATGGCAAAATAAACAGAGTTAAGTGGAAAGATTGTTCATCCTTCTCACAGGAAGGGGGGCTTGCTCCCTCCCTGGGGCTGCTCTCCTGGCTAGGTCCACTCCCCACATCCAGCAAAGCCATGTCCTGAGACTGCAGGTGTGAGAGACTAGGGAGTCTCAGACCTTTTGGGGGTGACCTAGGAAAGCCAGTGAGACCTCCCAGAATGGCGCATTCCCTCTCCTTTCTGCAGGCCCTTACAAAGATGTGGGGGCACCTGTGTATGGACCATTGATCTTAAAGAGGAAAGAGCTGGCAGGAAGCATGAGCAGAAAAGGGGACTGTGGCCTTCTCAGGAATCATTGCACACTCTCCCTTTCTTTCAGCATCTGGAACTCTGAACATAGGTCTTCATTCAGTGGTGTGAATTCTGCCGGTGTTACAAAAAAGCCTGCCGCCTTCTGCATGATGGCCCCTCCTGGACCAGCTTGATGCCTCTCTCTGCCAGCTCTGGCCTCGCTGTCCCTCCGGCCCCTTCGTCCTTGCAGAGATGAACTTCCCACTCTCACCCATCTCCCACTTGCCACAAGCTCCTTCCTTCACCAGGGGCTGTTGACCAGGGTGTTGGCTGCAAAGGTTCCCAGGTGTGGCAACCTTGATCACTGCAGAGCCCTTGGGTTTCCTGCATTGCAGGCAGATTCTTTACTGTCTGAGCTGCCAGGGAAGCCCCAACCCCCCAAAACACAGATGATAAATAGAGCTCATATGACGAGTTTGGGCTTCCCTGATGGTTCAGTGGTAAAGAATCCATCTGCCAGTGCAGGAGACGCAAGAGGTGCAGGTTCAGTAACTGATCTGGGAAGATCCCATGGAGAAGGAAATGGCAGTATTACTGCCTGGAAAATGCCATGGACAGAGGAGCCTGGCGGGCTACAGTCCATGGGGTCACAGAGTCAGGCATGTCTGAGCACACACACACATGACTGGTTTACATAAAAAAATGAATATTTCTGTGACAGAACTAGTGAGCAAGTGATTAATAGAGAAGGCATTTGCAGTGGTTGAATCCAACATGAGATTCCTTGTCCATGAAGCTCCTGCAAGTGACAAGAAAGGACATGGGGAACGTGATAAAAACATGAACAGGCGTCTTACAGAAGAGGATACCAAGAGGCTCACAGACCCCTCTGGAGACATTAACCCCCACAGTCATTGGATACAAACTGCAAGAGCCCAGCTGGGCTTGGAAGCCTGCCCGGACAGCATGGAGGGGCACCATGGTGGATGGCACCCGGGTGGGACAAGCAGCAACTAGAGGCCTCAGATTAGAGGTGCATATAGGTAAACCACACTCCACACAGCAGGGTACCTTGATTCTGCAGATCTTGGAAGACTGAAGAGCAGAAAGAGGATGTAGTAGTGGTGCCTGGGGATTTGGCTGCAGGGCACCTTGCTTTGGAATCAGCATCACATACAGGACTCCAGCCTTGACCCTCTGAGAACCAGGTGGTCAGTTTCCAACATGTTTTCAGCAGTGACCTGAGTACAAGCAGCATGGATGGCTATTAGAAACATCGCATTGAATGAAGACAATAAAATACAGAGTGAATTATGAGATGGGTAAGCAGTATTATCATTTATGTCATTGAACATACACACATGAGAAAACCCCACGCATGTCCCAAAACACATGCAAACAAATATATGCACAATAAGACCCACAGAGTGAGTTCCTGGTGATCGAGGAGGGGTGTGGAGTTAAAGGGGGGGCATAAACATGGGAGAAATAAAAAATAAGAGGTGAGTTGTATGTTGGCTGATGATGACACTGCACATGGACCTCTGCCCAAAGGATGGATAATGAAATGCACAAATTCAAGGTTCGACACCAGCCATAGCCATCAGGATGACTAAGTTGCTAAGATGGAAAATTTCAAGAGCAATGAGTGTGGATTGATGCAGTTGTTTCACCGATCTGGTTTGACTGATTCTGCTAAAGCTGAAACTTTGCACAGCCTGTGACTCAGGGATGCCAAGGTCTATCCCAAGAGATCATACATCACCAGAAAACACAAACTGGGATGTACATAGCAACGCTGTTGTTAACAGTCCCAAGCTGGGAGAGGCTCATGGGCCATCAGTAGCAGAATGGATAATCCTTTGAGGTATATTTACAAAACAAGGATGCACAGTTACCCATAAGAATAGTGATGCATTTCAACAGTTAGTAAAAGGTGAAAAGAATCAGACACAGAGAGACCAAGACGAATGTTTTCTTNGACAGTGTGTCCGCCGTGTGAGACTCCATCAGCCATGCATTTCTGTGAGCTTTCAGTAAAAAGGAAAAAAAGAGAGAAAGAGAAAAGCGGATCAGTTTAAATCATAGGAGGGCAAATAATAAGAGATCGCATAGGAAATTTTGCTTATTGACAAAATATTAAAATGTCCTCACACTGAGGGCTCCCCGCATAGGGGGCTGGGGTCAGAATACAGGGCAGGTGGTCTACCGCCTGTGAGTGGTGCTGAACACTGATGCACCCTGATAAAAGAAACAGTCACATACTGAGGTACGGTGAAGACATTCTGGCTTGTCCATGAATTAACTTGAAGATTATGCTAACTAAAACAACCTATTTGTGGCCTATCAAACAAGCATTGTACATCCGCTTTAATTATTAAAGGAAAGAGTGTCTCTGACTCTTGACCAGAAGTAACAAATGTCCATGTTAAAAATGAAGATTAAATGCCTCCCTTTCTGGGACACCAGCACATCCACATTTAATTTATATGTTTGATGAGAACTGATACCGCTCCATTATTGAGCTTCATTCGAGTGATGACATCTGCTTGGCCTTTTATTTGTTTGATTTCTGTCCCTTGCTGGTATCTTAGTTCTTCCTGCATAGCCCTGCTTCTGCTTTGCTTCTTTTCACACATATTTGTTGCTGTTGCCTTTGGAAAGAGAATTCTTTCTTCCTTTTTTCCACCCTCAACTCGGTTTTTATCTATACATAGAAAAGAAGCCTCCATAGCAAGTGAAATTGTCACCAGCTGACTTATGGCTTTTATGATGGTTGCTAAGTTGAGATACCAAGGGAACATTTCATGCAAAGATGGGCTTGATAAAGGACAGAAATGGTAGGGACCTAACAG
>SJYV01045607.1:0-18250 GCA_006410875.1 Neotragus pygmaeus | reverse complement strand
AGTTGTAAGGTTAGGTTGTTTATTTGAGATTTTTCTTCTTTCCTGAGGTAAGCTTAAACACTAGAAACTTCTCTCTTAGAACTACATTTGCTGTGTCTCATATATTTTGGATTATTATGTTTTCATTTTGATTTGTCTCTATCAAAATCATTTCCTCTTTTGATTTCTTCAGTGATCCAGTGATTGTTTCATAACATATTGTTTAGCCTTCATATGTTTTTGTGGGTTTTTTCTTCTAGTTGATTTCTAAATCTCATAGCTTTGGGATTCATCAGATCTGAATAAGAGCCTTTCTGGGTAGATTATTTTTGGTTTCAGGTATTACTCTTTCATCACTTTAAATATACTGTGGCACTCCTTTCTGGCCTGCAGAGTTTCTGCTGAGAAATCTGCTACCCTTATGGGAGTTCCCTTGTCTGTTATTTGTTACTTTTCCTTTGTTGCTTTTAATATTTCCTTTGTCTTTAATTTTTGTCCATTTGATTAATATGCATCTTGGCATGTTCCTTCTTGGGTTTATCTTGTGTGGGACTCTCTGCACTTCCTGGACTTGGGTGACTGTTTTCTTTCCTGTGTTAGGGCAGTTTTCAGCTATTATCTCTTCAGTATTTGCTCAGGCCCTTTCTCTCCTTCTTCTTCTTTGGGACCCTTATAATGCAAATATTGGTGCTTTTCACATTGTCTCTTAAACTGTTCTCATTTCTTTCCATTCTTTATTCTGTTGTGTGGAAGTGATTTCCGTCACACTGTAGCTCACTGATTCGTTTGTCTGCCTCCTTTATTTCAGCTATTAACTCCTTCTAGTATATTTTTTTTTTCAGTTATTGTATTTGCAACTCTTTTTGGTGGTTCTCTACATTTTCTAATTCTTCACTAAAAACTTGTTACTTCTCACTCTGCACACCCATTCTTTGCCCAAGTTTCGGGATCATTTTTGTGATCATTACTCTGAACTCTTTCTCAGGAAGATAGGCTCTCTCCATTTTACTAAGTTGTTCTTTTGGGGTTTTATCTTGTTCTTTCATCTGGAACGTATTCCTTTGCCATCTCATCTTGTTTAAATTTCTGTTTGTATTTTTATGTATGTAGTAGCTTAGTTACATTTCTCAGCCTTGGAGAAGTGGCCCTCCATAGGGCATGTCCTGTTTACCAGCAGTACACTCCCATTCTGTCATGCAAGGGCCAGGAACCAGCTGGTCCCAGGGTAGATACTGATCTGGGTTCTGCAGGCTTGTGGATCATAGTTTCTTTGCTTTTGGTGTCTGCCAAGTGGTAGGTTGGAGGAGGCAATGGCACCCCACTCCAATACTCTTGCCTGGAAAATCCCATGGATGAAGGAGCCCTTGGGCTGCAGTCCATGGGGTCAAGAGTCAGACACAACTGAGTGACTTCACTTTCACTTTTCATTTTCATGCATTGGAGAAGGAAATGGCAACCCACTCCAGTGTTCTTGCCTGGAGAATCCCAGGGATGGTGGAGCCTGGTGGGCTGCTGTCTATGGGGTCGCACAGAGTCAGACACGACTGAAGTGACTTAGCAGCAGCAGCAAGTGGTAGGTAGATTTGGGTTTTGGCCCTGATGGGCAGAGGCATATCTAGAGGTGCCTGTAGGCTCAATAAGTCTTTAAGCAGTCTGTCTGCTGATGAGTGGGGCCATGTTCCGGCTCTGTTGGTGGTTTTGTCTGAGGCTTCCCAGCAGCAGAGCTTACAGGCTGCTGTTGTAGAGTTGCTTAGTCATGTCTGACTCTTTGCAACCCCATGGACTGCAGCACACCAGGCTTCCATGTCCTTCATTATCTCCTGGAGTATGCTCAAACTCAGGCCCATTGAGTTGATGATGCATCCAACCATCTCATCCTCCTGCCCTCAATCTTTCCCAGCATCAGGGTCTTTTCCAGTGGGTTAGCTTTTTGCATCAGGTGGCCAAAGTATTGGAGCTTCAGCTTCTGCATCAGTCCTTCCAGTGAATATTCAGGGTTGATTTCCTTTAGGATTGACTGGTTTGATTTCCTTTATGTCTAAGGGACTCTCAAGAGTATTCTCCAGCACCACAATTCAAAAGCATCAATTCTTTGGCACTTAGCCTTCTTTATGGTGTAACTCTTATATCTGTACATGACTGCTGGAAAAACTAAAGCTTTGACTAGACAGACCTTTGTTGGCAAAGTGATACCTCTGCTTTAATATGTTACCTAGATTTGTCATAGCTTTTCTTCCAAGGAGCAGGCATCTCTTAATTTCATGGCTTAAGTCACCATCTGCAGTGATTTTCGAGCCCAAGAAAATGAAACGTCACTGCTTCCATGTTTTCCCCTTCTATTTGCCATGAAGTAATGGGACCGGATGCCATGATCTTAGTTTTTTGAATGTTGAGTTTCAAGCCAGCTTTTTCACTCTCCTCTTTCACCTTCATCAAGAGTCTCTTTAGCTCCTCTTCACTTTCTGCCGTAAGGGTGGTGTCATCTGCATATTTGAGGTTATTGATATTTTTCCCCGCAATCTTGATGCCAGCTTTGCTTCATCCAGCCTAGCATTTCGCATGATGTACTCTGCACAGAAGTTAAGTAAGCAAGGTGACAATATACAGCCTTCATGTACTCTTTTCCCAATTTGAAACCAGTCTGTTGTTGCATGTCTAGTTCTAACTGTTCCTTCTTAACCTGCATACAGCTATATCATAGGGTAGTCTGATGTTACCATCTCTTTAAGAATTTTTCACAGTTTGCTGTGATCCATACAGTCAAAGTTTTTAGTGTTGTCAATGAAGCAGATGTTTTTCTGGAATGCTCTTTTTCTATGATCCAATGGATGTTGGCAATTTGATCTCTGGTTCCTCTGTCTTTTCTAAATTCAGCTTGTACATCTGAAAGTTCTCAGTTCACATATTGTTGAAGTGTAAATTGAAGGATTTTGAGCATTATCTTGCTCTTACATGAAATGAGAACAATTGTGTGGTAGTTTGAACATTATTTGGCATTGCCTTTTTGGGGGGGATTGGAATGAAAACTGACCTTTTCTAGTCCTGTGGCCACTGCTGAGTTTTCCAAATTTGCTAGCATATTGAGTGCATCACTTGACCACCAACATCTTTTAGGATTTGAAATAGCGCAGCTGGAATCCCATCACCTTCACTAGCTTTGTTCATAGTAATGCTTCCTAGGGCCCATTTGACTTCACAGTCCACGATGTCTGGTTCTAGGTGAATGACCACACCATCATGATTATCTGGGTCATTAAGACCTTTTTTGTATAGCTCTTCTGTGTTTTCTTGCCACCTTTTCTTAATATCTTCTGCTTCTTTAGGTCCATAATATTTCTGTCCTTTATTGTGCCTATCTTTGCATGAAGTGTTCCAGCTATAGCTCTAATTTTCTTGAAGAGATCTCTGGTCTTTCTCATTCTATTGTTTTCCTCTATTTCTTTGCATTGTTCACTTAAGGCTTTTTCATCTCTCCTTGCTGTTCTTTGGAACTCTGCATTCAGATGGATATATCCTTTTCTCCTTTTCCTTTTACTGCTCTTCTTTTCTCAGCTATTTGTAAGACCTCCTCAGATAGCCATTTTGCCTTGTTGCATTTCTTTTTCTTGGGGATGGTTTTGGTCACTGGCCCCTGTACATTGTTATGAACCTCCATCGGTAGTTCTATCAGATCTAATCCCTTGAATCTATTTGTCACTTCCAGCGTACAATCATAAGGGATTTGGTTTAGGTCATACCTGAATGCCTTGTAGTTTTCCCTACTTACTTCAATTTGAGTCTGAATTTTGCAATAAGGAGCTCATGAGCTGAGCCATGGTCAGCTCCCAGTCATTTTTGCTGGCTGTATAGAGCTTCTCCATCTTTGGATGGAAAGAATACAATCAGTCTGATTTTGGTGTTGACCATCTGGTGATGTCCATGTGCAGAGCTGTACAGGCTGTTCAGTGGGGCCAGGTCTCTGCCAAGGAAGTCTAAAATGTCTGCCGCCAGCTAGAGTTCATGTAGGCCCCTCCACCAGACTTTCTGACCCCAGGGAGAGCCACAGAGGCCCCCCTACCTCCCCAGGAGATTCTCCAAGACAAGCAGGTAGGTTTGGCCCAGGCTCCTATGGAGTTGCTGCTTCTGTCCCAGAACCAGGTGTATGTGAGACTCTGTGTGTCCTCCAAGAGAGGAGTCTCTGCTTCTTCCAGTCCTGTGCCACTCCTGCAAGTCCTGCTGGCCTTCAACGCCAAAGATTCTGGGGGCTCCTTCTCCTGATGCCAGACTTCTAGGCTGGGCAGCCTGGTGTGGGACTCCGAGCTCTCACTGACTTCTTTAAAAACATTGTTTGTTTATGGTTGTACTCGGCCTTCTTGCTGCATGAGAGCTTTCTCTAGTTGCTGTTGCTTCTCCTTGCAGTGGCTTCTTTTATCATGGGGCACACACTCTAGGTGCATAGGTTTCATTAGTTGTAGCTTGTAGCCTCTAAGGTGCACAGGCTCAGTTGCTCTGCAGCATGTGGAATCTTCCCAGACCAGGGATCAAACCTGTGTCCCCTGCACTGGCAGGAGGACTCTTACCCACTGCACCATCAGAGAAGTGCAGCTCTCACTCTGTGGGAGAAGGTCTATTTTATGGTAATTCCCTAGATCACGGGTCACCCACTTGGATAGTGTGGGATTTGGTTATATTGCAACTGTCTACTACTGTCCCACGGTTTCTTCTTGATGTTTTTGGATGTAGAATATCTTTTTAAGGTAGATTTCAGTCTTTTTCATCAGCAGTTAGTTGTGATTTGGTGTACCCATGAGAGGAAGTGAATGCAGGATTGTCCAACTCTCTTGTCTTCTGAAAGCTCCACACCTTCCTCAGTTCTTTCTTGACTACACAAGGAATTCCCTTTCTCAGTTATCCTTTTTCCCATAAAATTGATCTCTACTTTGGTATCATTTCCATTTGCATACTAGCAACCAACTGTCTTACACACAAAATGTCTATTAACACATTATTGACTGGAGGATTTTTGCAGAAACTAACACCTGTGTCCAGCAATTTGTTGTGTACATGGATATTGAAACGTCTCTGGTCAATAATGCATTAGCTGGGTCTCTCAGCTTGCCTTTAGAGAACTTTTTGCATGAGTTCTACAGACTCTGCTTCCTCATCTTTTTAATCTATTTACTAAAATTTTTTGTTTTAACTTTAAAGTATGAGTACATTCTTACTATGAAAAATACATTTACAGATAAAACTAAAACCCATCAATCTCTACCTATTCTCTCCAGAAGTGACTGCTGTGATTAGTGAGAAATGTTTCCTTCAAGATCTTCTCATGTTAAGTTACACTTAGATTGACCTAGAGATATCTAGCATGTCTTATTATTTACACAAATAAAATTGTACTGTTCTGTATTGTTCATATTCTGTAACTTTTTTCCACCCACTGACTTTTAAATTTTCCTATTTAATATAAATATTTCATTCTTGCTAGTGAAAAATTAATCAATGAGCTGATTAATCAGTTAATCTAAGAAACTATTGGAAAATTTTTTGAGCCAAATTTGAGACTTACAACCCAGAAAGAGCATCTGAGAAAGTGCCAAAAACTGTTCTACCAGTTAGAAGTAGACTTAGTTTGTAAGTTTTTTGAGACAGAGGGCTGTACATTAAATGACATATTTAAATTTTTTATTTTTGATTGGAGGATAATTGCTTCATAATATTGCATTGGCTTCTGCCATACAACTGCAGCCAGCCACAAGCGCACATGACCCCTCCCTCCTGAACCCTCTCCCCCACCCCCTCCCACCCCTCTCGGTTGTCAGGGCACCGAGTTGCGCTCCTTGTGTTATTCAGCAGCTTCCTATTAGCTCTCTCTCACATGTGGCAGTGTCTACATGTCAATGCTACGCTCTCAATTTGTCCCATCCTCTCCTTCTCTGTGTCCAGTGTGTCCTCTATGTCTGTGTCTCTCTTCTCGCCCTGCAAATGATTTATTAATACCATTTTTTCCAGATTCCATGAAGTGAAGTGAGTGCACTCATTTGTGTGCACTCTTTGCAACGCCACGCACTGTAACCCGCCAGGCTCCTGTGTCCACGGAGCTCTCCAGGCAAGAATCCTAGAGTGGGTTGCCATGGCCTTCTCCAGCGGTTCTTCCCAACCCAGCTCTCCTGCATTGCAGGCGGCTTCTTTACCATCTGAGCCACCAGGGAAGCTGCGTTAATATACAAAATGTTTTTTTCCTCTCTCTGACTTGCTTCACTCTGTGTAACAGGCTCTAAGTTCATTGACCTCACTGACTTTTTATGGCTGAGTAGCATTCCATTTTATATAACTTTTTTATCCATTCACCTATCAACGGACATCTGAGCTATTGTAACTTGTGCTGTGTGAACACCAAAGTGCATGTGTCTTTCTGTGTGTGTACCCAGTAGTGGGACTGCTGGGTCATAAGGTAGTTTTATTCCTCATTTTTAAAGGAATCTCCATACTGTATCAATCACTCCATAGTGACTATAAATTTATATTCCCATCAACAGTGCAGGAGTGTTTCCTTTTCTCCACACCCTCTCCACCATTATTGTTTGTAGATTTTTTAATGATGGCCTTTCTGACCAGTGTGAGGAGATATTTCATTGTAGTTTTGATTTGCATTTCTCTAATAATTAGTGGTATTGAGCATCTTTTTGTGTTTGCTGGCCATCGGTATGTCTTCTTTGGAGAACCGTCTGTTAGGTCTTCTGCCCCTTTTTTGACTGGCTTGTTTTTCTGGTGTTGAGCTGCGTGAGCTGCTTGTGTATTTTGGAGATTATCCTTTGTCAGTTGTTTTATTTGCAATTGTTTTCTCCCATTTTCTCCCATTCTTTTCATCTTGCTTATAGTCTCCTTTGCCGTGCAAGTTTTTTAAGTTAGGTCCTGCTTGTTTTTACTTCCACTACTCTAGGAGGTAGGTCAAAGAGAATATTGCTGTGATTTATGTTCAGTGTTTGCCTATGTTTTCCTTTAAAAGGTTTTAGTTTCTGGCTTTACACTTAGGTCTTTAATCCATTTTATTTTTTATGTGGTGTTAGGAAATGTTCTAATATGCTTTTACATGTAGCTGTTGTTTTCCTAGCTCCACTTATTGAAGAGGCTATATTAAATGATTATTGATAGTTTACATAATTCAGATTTAAGTACCACATGACCCTTAAGTGTTGGGTCATGTGACTCTTTACAAGATAAGAAGGAATGTTATCTTTTAAGGAGTTGTCTAATTGATGCTAGAATGTTGCTCTTTACAGTTGAGCAGGTATCCCTACAGATGGGGAAGATTTGGCCAATGCATGATGCAGAGAGGGGAGGGGAGGCCAAAGGTCCGAGATTTATGTTTAAATTCTCCTTGCCTTGCCATAAATATGGACTTTCTTTCACATCCTCTATTACCTAGAAAGGATTTATCATACTGGATTTAACAATTTCTGTACTGACAGGGATCCAGTTTCATGCTGCTGTAAACGACGCTGCTGCAACAATCATCCTTGGGCATTTTCCTTACTTTGCTAGGATGGCTATTGCTCACTCACTTCCCAGGTCTCACCACCCTGGCTCCCATCTCTGTTCCTCCATAAGAACTGTCACAATCACTCTGCATTTAGGCNTGTAAACGACGCTGCTGCAACAATCATCCTTGGGCATTTTCCTTACTTTGCTAGGATGGCTATTGCTCACTCACTTCCCAGGTCTCACCACCCTGGCTCCCATCTCTGTTCCTCCATAAGAACTGTCACAATCACTCTGCATTTAGGCTCACAGCAGCACTTGATAGTTAACACACCTTCCTTTTTGAAATGTTTTTTTGCTTTGGGGGTTAAAAAAAACACAACCCTCTTGTTTCCTCCTTTCCCTCTGGCTTCGTCTTTTGTTGGTTCCCACTCTACTTGCTCTAAATGTTGAGAGCTCATCAAGATGTTTTGAGCCTTTTCTACTCTGGATGTTCTATCCTGGATGTTTCCATACATCTGTTCTTAGCCATCTACATTATGATGCCTTTCAAATTCCTATTCTCGTCCAGACTAGTACCTAGCAGTTTGCATGAGATCATTCATCTTAAATGGTACACCACAAAAGTGTATCTTAACATGTCCCAAGAGAATCTTACCTGCCTCCTCCAATCCCCACCTTACCTTACATTACCTGGCACCCCAACCACCCATTTGTTCAAGCCAAAAGCCTGGTTCTTTACCTTGGAATCCTGCTTGTAGTCCTTGAATTGTCTTTCCTAAATGTGGAGTCAGTTTCTCTCTCACCTCTCCACCATCTGTGCCCATTTGTTTGGCCTCATAGTATATGAGGTTTCCCAGGTGGTGCTAGTGATAAAGAACCCACCTGCCAATGCAGGAGATGCAGGTTTGATCCCGGGGTGAGGAAGATCCCCTGGAGGACATGGCAACCCACTCCAGTATTCTTGTCTGGAGAATTCCATGGCGAGAGGAGCCTGGCAGGTTGCAGTCCATAGCGTCGCAGAGACACAACTGAAGTGACTTAGTATGCACGCATAGTACATACCAGCCTATCAGTCATTCGTTTGCCGTCTAGAATGTACAGGGTGGCAGGGTAATAGTTGAGCATTTGTCCTCTAGACTTGTTTGGTTTCGACCTCTGATCAGCCACTGACTAGTGTGGTGCTACTGTTCAGCCTCTTTGCTCGTTTCCTCACTGGGAAATGGGGAGTATAGTGCCTACTTCATAGGATTGTTTAGATTAAATTATAAGGATGGTAAGAGGTATATGATTTTTTTACTGTACAAATTTAAAAACTGTTTCTGCAAGCATTCCTCAGCCCTTTGCTGTGTCTAGAACAAAGAAACAAGTGTTCTTTGAATGAAATAAATGGTAACTTACACACTCTTTGCCACTTAGGTTGGAACTTCTATCTGGCCTATAAAACCAGTTTCTTACTTAGAATCAAAATTCCCACTGTAACGTTTGCTCACAAGGAGCTCCGTTGTGAACCACCTATGAAAAATTCCTAACTGGTAATAGGACTCTGTTACCAAAGTTGGCAGCTCATTGTAACCCGAGACAGGAAATCTCA
Source organism: Neotragus pygmaeus (assembly GCA_006410875.1). Taxonomy (NCBI): domain Eukaryota; kingdom Metazoa; phylum Chordata; class Mammalia; order Artiodactyla; family Bovidae; genus Neotragus; species Neotragus pygmaeus. The sequence goes on along the minus strand of SJYV01045607.1, from coordinate 9,213 downwards.
AATCAGAGATAAACAATTCCTTCATGGGGAGACATCAATTCTGATCATAAGGATCATTCGGAGAACACAGGAGATATAAAATACTTTCTCTGTGCATAAATTAAAAAAAAAAGCCAAAACAGAATTTTAACATACTACAGTTGACCAACCTAGATAGTATATTCAAAAGCAGAGACATTACTTTGCCGACTAGTCAAGGCTGTGGTTTTTCCTGTGGTCATGTATGGATGTGAGAATTGGACTGTGAAGAAGGCTGAGTGCCGAAGAATTGATGCTTTTGCACTGTGGTATTGAGAAGACGCTTGAGAGTCCCTTGGACTGCAAGGAGATCCAACCAGTCCATTCTGAAGGGGATCAGCCCTGGGATTTGGAAGGAATGATGCTAAAGCTGAAACTCCAGTACTTTGGCCACCTCATGAGAAGAGCTGACTCATTAGAAAAGACTCTGATGCTGGGAGGGATTGGGGGCAGGAGGAGAAGGGGACGACAGAGGATGAGATGGCTGGATGGCATCACTGACTCGATGGACGTGAGTCTGGGTGAACTCCAGGAGTTGGTGATGGACAGGGAGGCCTGGCGTGCTGCGATTCATGGGGTTGCAGAGTCGAACACGACTGAGCGACTGAACTGTTATCTGTGCGTTGCCCCCAGTAAGATTTTTCTAGAAATACACACACAAAAAAACCCCTTAAACCAGTGGCCTACGAGTTTACCAAAAAACAATCAAGAACATATGAAAGTAACTAGGACATTAAATACCATCCAATGGCCGGTTTTCATTTATTTTGAAAACTAGGTAAAGACACGAGACAGGTTTAAAAAGTGTAGAGTTAATATTTTATTGTCACTTATCAGATGGCAGTTAAGGTATATAATCTTCATACTTGATCTTTCCTTTGTGTAAATAAAAAAAAATTACAAGTTTAAACAGCCAATGGCTGGTCATGTCTTCAGAAAACATGATTAGATTAATTCATTAATGGTGGCTTCAAGTTTTTCCTTATTAGCTCCAGAAAATTCACTCACCTGTTGAGAGAATATTGAATTGGCATTAGATGTAGCACTGCACCCCTCTTTTGTGTATCAGATACGACTACAGAATGGGTAGACAGGAAGTATATATTTATTTAAAATGTACATCCATGGATAACACTCAAGTTTAACAACAACAAGACAAGGCTCAATTTTTCTACACAATACCTCTGAACAAAGATACATGCATTGTGATATAAATATGAAGTACCAATCACAGGGATTAATCAGCAAATCCCTGTGACTTAACGAGATTAATTAACAATGAGATGTCTCATTATGTATTTAATGAAGAATGACACATTTAAATATTCTTAAAAGGAAAAAAATGGGGATGTGCGTCCCATGTGAAAGGTAAGTCGCTTGTTTGTTTATATGCCAGGCTAGCCTGTTACCCAGCTGGTTTTCAAGGTCAGGTGTACCTACCTTCTGTCCTTTTTTAAAAAACTGGAAGGTTGGCATGCATTTGACTTCACACTCTGCAGCAACATCCTGAGGGGGAGAGAGGTATAGCAAGAAGATAACAAGACTGAGTACTGAGCGCTGACGCCCGTGATCTAAAACCAGGTTCTTTTTCCTGTTACATACCCAGAACTCAACATTAGGGCTTTGTGTCAATGTTTACATGCCTATACAATGATACAATGGCATAAAAGCCAAACTGGTTATATTCTCAATTAAAAATTTAAAATATGTACTCTCATCTTTGAGAGATACTATACAGTGACTCAAACAGTTTAACAGAATTATTCTGTTTTCTTGAAGTGAAGTATGTAGATGATGATCATAGGCTAAAGTTCAGAGTTAGCGAGAGGGACAACTTGTTTACAAAGGACGTGTTCAAGAAGAAAGTCACGGTAACCTATAGGACAGCTCCACACAGACTTTTCTGCTTTTACCACCCCTCACTCGCCACACCTTATTCACACCAGGTTTTGGGGGAAGATACCATGAAAATGTTTTGGACAAGAGTTTCAAGTGAACAGGTCCATTAGGGATTGAAAACATCAGCTCAGCACTCAAAGAGGGGCAGGGAGAGAAATGCAGAAAGAACCATGCACTCTTTAACTGCGTGGTTAGCAAAAGCTGTGAAGAACAGCAACCCAAGGAGGCAGAAAGAACCCTGAGCAGAAGATCACAGATACCAAAGAACTTTCACAGGAAAGCAAGGTCGGCACAAACACCGTGGCATCTTCTAGTCGGGGATCTGGCAATGAGGAACACAGGAGTTAAAAACGGAGCGGCCCCGAGATTGAGCCACCAGTCAATGGAAGCGGCCTAACTTCCTCTTCCCCTGAGACTGGAAGAAAAGTGTGGTTGAAATGTTTACGAAATGGCACGTGTACTGTTGCTAGTTTGGGCAGGAAGGGTGGAAGACAACTGCGGTTCTTTTCCTGATAACCTTTACTTTAAACCCTGCACACCAAGCAGCACGGGGCAGTCGAGGCTGCAATAAAATGGCTAGTAATGTACCGAATGCCTTGTACATGCTAGGCACCACACGCTTCCTGAAGGCAAGAGTTACATGGAAATTAGCAAGAACATTTGTTTAAAACCATAATGAAGATCATAACATTTTAATTGTACCAACTCCAGTAATTCAGGATGAGAAAATGGGGTGGAGAGTTGACCAGGAAGATAGCTGCACATGTCAAGGTTCAGGACCTCGAGGGTGAGTAATCGGGAGACCAGGCTTCCCAGATGGTGCTAGTGGTAAAGAACCCACCTGCCAATGCGGGACACACAAGAGACGTGGGTTTGTGCCCTGGATTCGGAAGGTCTCCTGGAGGAGCGCATGGCAACCCACTCCAGTATTCTTGCCTGGAGAATCCCACGGACAGAGCCGCCTGGCGGGCTACAGCCCATAGGGTTGCATAGAATTAGACATGACTGGGCAACTCAGCAGGCATGACCAACCAGGAGACCTGAAGATTAGAAGGGCAGGGGGACTGGCTTAGCTAAAAGATTAAAAAATGGTGGTCTATGGGATGAATCTGGTCCAGAGCGGTTGCCTGGTTCATGTAAGTGCTTTAAAAAGAAAAAATCTCTGAACTGCTTGAATATTTGGGAACACTGGCTGGCTCCTCCTAGCACTGGAAAAGCAGCTGCTTACTGCAGTTCCCTCACTCTTAAGTTGCCAGGTGGGTGTCATCTTTCATGCAAGCAGCTGGCAGAAGCCTCAGAAGAGGTGGGTGTTAGAAGGGCAATGGGGTCGAAATGGTGAGCCACCCTCTCCACGACTTCTAATCAGAGAAACATACAGGTGGTACAGCTGACCTCATCACCCACCTTGAGAGCATGCAAGACAACAGGACGTGGAGGTAAGGAAGATGGTGCAGGAGGATCTCGAGCTCACCCCCTCGCCTGGGCTCATCAGAGTCACAACTAGTTGCTGAACATAACCATCAAGAAAGACCGGAAGCTACCAAAAAAGATATTCTGCATCCAAAGACAACAGGGCTTGGAGACTGATCACAACTCTCAGGTGAGAAAGCTACTCCCAAAGCTTTATGAGCAGAAAACACAGGGTCCCAGTCGATGGAAATGATAGTCTCATTCCTGTTCTCAGATTCTGGATACCTCGCTCCTGCATTGGTACAACTGCCTAACTTGAAATAAGCTAAGTCATGAAAACACTAGTGCTTTTGAGAAAGCTTCCAAGTGTTTTAATCATGTTTATACATTTTATGTGTTAAAATTGCAGTCTAAGTCTTCACATGATAAATTTTTAGTTAAAGCATAAAGAATTCTCTCACTGGGTGATATTACATAAACTCCAGTATTCTTGCCTAGAGAATCCCATGGACAGAGGAGCCTGGCAGGGTGCAGTCCATGGGTTACAAAAGAGTTGGGCGTGACTGAGCACACATGTACTAAATGTAACAGGGCTACATTTTACCTTAAATTTCTTTCTGGTGGTTTCTAGCTTAGCATTTTGTCCCACATGGTGTAGTGGTAAAGAATCTGTCTGCCAATGAAGGAGACCAGAGAGGTGGGTTCGAGCCCTTGTTCAGGGAGATCCCCTGGAGAAGGAAATGAAAACCTACTCGAGTATTCCTGCCTGAAAAATCCCAGGACAGTGGAACCTGCTGGTCTACAGTCCATGGGGGTCACAAAGAGTTGGACACTACTAAGCAACTGAGCACGGAGGACCAAAGTACCTTCAAACCTGCTCTTGTCACCTTTTATCAACTCACGCCTGGCTATTCTAATCGAAATGGAGACACATGGCATCGTTAAGTCACTTTGTTTAACTTACAAGTATCATACTCTAGAGCTGGGAGCAGAGTCTACTCTTAAGGAAATAAGATCAGTCTATGATTTGCAAAAGTAGTAGTCACACTTTGCTATGCATACAGAGTTGTTTTGTATGTATACCACATTCTACGTCCATGCCTTCTGACTGTCCATTTGACTTATTAAACCTGAAAGATAATCTCCTCCAGATCAAGTGTTTAGAGATTCTTCTATTAAAACTAGGTGCTGTTTGCCCCCAAATACTATAAACATTAAGTGCCCTGGGTTTGGAGTTCATGGGCAGCAATTATCTCCATAAAAAAATGTAAAAAATATTCATTCCTAAAGCATTCATCTATGATATGATTTAATGTTCAAAATGATGATATCCCTGTAATCCTTCATCTGCATTCTTTACGAGCCAAAATGAGATGGTTTTATCTAGTGTTCAAAGCAACCAGAGGATCCACTCCTGGAATCTGTAAATTCGATGGGGAATAATTCGTGGAATGACAATGAATTGCTTTTTGTTTGCATTACTTCCCCTGCTAATTCTGCTGACTGACCAGGTGTGTAGGAACAGACAGACTGTTACTATGTGTATGGGACAACCCAAGAGTTCTGGAATTCAGTTTTTAATGCTGCAAAAGACTGATAAGGCTATTTAGATGGTAGAATAGTAGTCACTAAGAGTATGAACAAAAAACTGCATGTTACTCAAAGCGAAAGGTCAACTTATGAGAGGGTCATTTTAAGGTCTAGACTCTTTCAGGGTGACGATGAGGATGCCAACCAAGCCTAAAGGAGGGACTGTCATATGGACATCTTGGCCTGCTCCACACACCTACTTGCCAGAGGTTCTGGACTGAGGCAGAGAGCATCTGGCCAGGGCCCGGCACAGTACTATAGGGGTCAAATCCCCAGGCTCTGCCTCTGACCGTTCTTCCTCTTGTGCTGCAGTCTCATCACCTGTGCGGTGGGGGTGCTGATAGAAACACTCCTCCTGGTTACCAGCTGGGTGAAATGACATAATACAGGTAGAGGGCTTAGTGCAGCATCTAGTATGTGTTAGTACTTCCAAATAAAAATGTATTCACTTGATGTCTGATAGGATTAGAACCAGTTTCTCTAGTCCCTTCCAGGTGCCATTTGTACCTGGCTAAAGTGACCAGATTAAGAGAAAAAAAAATTAGGTTAAAACAGGGAGCAAGATTTTTTTCACACACACTGTCTGCTCTTACTTAACCCAGGACACATCAGAATAACTGTACTTGACAACCATATAAACTCATCCGTTCTATACCTGGTATAGCCCGACAGCTGTGCTATGTAAAGGGGAAACAAAGACAAGACAAGGTCTCGGATTCAAAAAAACTGACAGGCCATAATGAAGGACAGAAACAAAGATCAGTATAGTCACAGCTAAGCTCACTGAGAGCTTATCATGTACCAGGGACCATTCTGAACACTCACAGGTCTTATAAGATACTGACAACTGCCTTATGATGCTGCATCAATGTGATTTTACAGAGGCTCAGCCCGAGGCACAGAACAGAGCTTTACCAAGCACACACAGCTAAGAAGGGACATGATCCTCCCATCCCACAACATTCAATCCAAGAAAAAGAAGGGCAGAACACACCAGGGGAACACAGAGGAAGGGAACTAACCCAATCTGGGCACAGAAGGCAGTAACCAGAGAATTCCTGAAAAGGATGTGAAGTTATGTCCAGGAGTTTGTCTGGCAAGAGATGAGAAATGTGCTGGGAATAAGCAATGCGCTGCAGGGTGGAACCCACAGGCTTAGGAAGTACTGCCACATCCCCTTTTTATAGACCCTTCTGGACCTTTAGAATTTCCATGTTTGCTCAGTGAATAAGCAACCTTACAAAGCTGGTAGGGCAGGTATTAAGATCTGGCCATAGACGATGGAACCAAAGCTCAGAGGCGACAAGGACGAGCCTCTGCAGAAGTCACTGGGCCAGGACTGGAGCCCAGGTCTAGCGCCCTTGTTGCCACTTGGTACGTAACCCACTCTCGTCCCTCTGAGGTTAGGTGAACCTGCCCACGTACATTTAAATCCCAGCTCTGCTACTTACTTTAAGTCTATAGCCAACCTGTTTGTTTTCCCATCTGTAAAATGGGCAATATGACAGGGCCAAGGATTAAATGAATTCACACTTGTTATGCTCTGAGAGGTAGTGAAGGACAGGGAGGTCTGGAGTGCCGCAGCCCACGGGGTCGCGGTGAGTCGGACACGCCCGAGCAACAATGCGCACGGAACAGTCTGCCTGACCTAAAGTGCTGAGCATATTTCTTTTCTCAGCTCTCTATCAAGGTACCTTGGTGTTTGGTCTTTTCAATTTCTATTTGTCGAGCATCTTGGATTGTTAGGTAGACTAGGCTTTTAGAAAGAGAACTAGTAAAGTCAGGAAATAGATGCCTCAATGATTTCGTTTTAGGATGTGATATGCATAGCTCCTGACAGCTAGAATTAAGCTTAAAATTGGCACAAGTACCTGTTCTTCTGAAATAACTTTTTAGCTAGGGTGGTAATTGTAGTGTTTTTCTTATTTATGAGAACAAGCAATGTGCAATTCAGAGAAAAAGGGCAAGGCAAAAAGTTCAGCATTATTCCGGATTTCTAGCCACATACCTGACAGTCATCCACATCTACTTCAAGGAACACCACGTTGGAATACTTTTCAGAGAGAGACTGGAGAATTAAAAAAAAAAATCCACAAAGATTTACCAATGCGTAGTGGCAGTCAACACACTTAAGCTTCTTAAATGGAAACTTAAAAGTAGGGACTAAAGATGCAGATGTTTAAACTAGGGACAGGTAAACATAAAGGACACTTTCTCTGAATCAAATTCTTTTTAGTATAAAATAATTTAGAACACTGATTTTGATTCCTGAACTTCAAGTAGGGCCCATGTTTCAACTTGAAGAAAAACAAAATCACTCAGACAACCAAATTAAGTTTTGAAGGTTGTCTTCCATGGGCTATATGTATCAAACTTAAGTTCTAAATTAAGTTGTTATGCTATGATTTTAGATGAAAGATCCAACAACAAAACCTCTTTCCTAGTGCTGTGACCACAAACAGCTTACAAAAGCAGAAGTTGGCTCATACTTACATGAAAGAAAGGCTTGATCATTTTGCAAGGCCCACACCACGTGGCTGAGAAGTCGACTACTACAAGTTTCTCTCCTGCACTGTTCAAGGCTTCCTGAAAAGCGTACTAAGGAGGGAAAGAGGAAAGCTGATGTTAAATTACATTTATTTCCAAAAGCCTTGATAAAATGTGACACAAAGCACAATCTGGAGGTCCTATTTTCAGGGCCTGTTTTTTAATTAAAAAAATGAAAACCAAGCAAATAAACTGAAGAAATCCTACTGTGGTGTGTAGTGTTACTTGCTAAGAACAAATACAAAATATTATTTGGTTAATCCACATCAAACTAAGTAAATGAAAGGAAAATAAAGACATTTGTATTAAAAGTGCTTCCACATCAAATCTAGGTATATAGTAGACATTCATTAAATGCTTATTGATGCAAGCAGTCACTCTTCAACTGAATGTCACAAATGCACAAAATTTTGCAACTAAAACACAAGTTGCTTTCAAAACGAAAACTTCTTGATTAAGCTAATTTTACCTCTGTCAGAACATTCAAAAGTTCAAAAAAGGGGAAAAAAAAAAACTTCTCCACACCTTTACACTCAATTACTGTTGACTTTTAAGCATATATCCTTATATTCTTTTTAATGCAGTTTCCAGAATTGAGGTCCTCTTGATTTATCATTAATTTCTGCTTTCATCGTTGACCAACTAAAAAAGTTTTACTTCATGAAGGGAATTTTGTTATTTTTCATAAGCAATGCTTGTTGAATTCCACCAGTAGAAATGATCAAGAAATTCCTCACCACCAACCTCCCTGAATAATTTACCAATGGTGTTGATACTGTAACCCTAGCAACGTTAACATTCTAGTTAACAAGGGACTCATTTTTAACCACAATTAGTCAGCTGCTGCTGACCAAAGCCACGGCCATGAAGAGAAATCAAAACACAAACATCTATATCTGAAGTCTCAGTTTTCTTCAAAGGAAAAGATGCCAGTCACATTGGTTTAATCAAAAACCAACTCAACCACCCCCTTGCTTTGAAAGCTAAGAATCAGGTTAGATCTGGTCCAGTAAAGAAGGAAAGTAAATAAAGCACCATTAAAAAAATTTTTAAGTGAATTCCTCGGAAGTGATTTCTCTAGATTTATAATTTCTACCTCATGTTTTAGGGAAACAGTTCACAAATGGTGTTTCCCGTATGGTTTCTGCTTGCAGTTATGCAGTACAAACCTGCATGCAAAGAAACACACCCCACCTTTGGGTATGACAAGGTAGGGGCACCCAGGGTAAAAAGTAGAGAGATTATTCTTCCAAACCATCACCTATATTTTCCAGATGAATTTCCTTCAAAACTTTCCCTAATGTGATTTTTTTTAGGTCGAACCAGCCATTCTTTACTGCAAGATTCAGGTAAGACAAGAAAATAAGGAATGACAGTGTCTGCTCAGATGAATGCATGATTTTGTGAACATGGTTGGCTTTCAGTAAATACTGGGGAGGTTACTTTCAATCTAGAGTATCTTTCAGCAATAAATTTTGGCTTCACTGAACATGAGTCACACAGCGGTAGGTATAGGTAAGACTTCATGACAAATTCTATTCTCTGGCCACTTAAGTTTGCCTAAAACAGACATCAGTTTGAAAATGAGTCAGTATCATCTTACTAAGAAGCAAACCATAATTTCTAGCTTCCAGAAACTACCAGTGAGCATTGATAAAGGTCCCCATCACTGACACAAAGGTTCTGAAAACAAAACAATGCACTCACATTTGGGGCAGATAAGTAAGAGCAGCTTCCTGCATCTCTTCT
>SJYV01045606.1:0-11211 GCA_006410875.1 Neotragus pygmaeus | reverse complement strand
AGTAAACTCCGGGAGTTGGTGATGGACAGGGAGGCCTGGCATGCTGCAGTCCATGGGGTCGCAAAGAGTGGGACATGGCTGAGTGACTGACCTGAACTGAAAATAAAAAGTCATGGAATTACAAGAGGTTTAAGCAGTTGAGTGAAGTATTAGGATTTTACTATGTGGCTTTCCATAAAGAAAATAGAGACAGCTTCTTTTTGCTTTTCCCACAATAGAAATAAGGGGCATTTCCTAAAGTGGGGCATTTTTCCTTAATGTTTCCTCTACAAAGATAGAGAGCCAGACAAATAACTGAGAAAATGGACGCATTTTGTTTCTCCTAGAGAAATTGCTGGAAATCACCCTTAACTGTTGGTGCTTCCTGCTCACTAAAGGATTACAGGCTAAAAACAAAAAACTTTGAAGTTCATTACAACAACAAAATTAAATCTTGGCAAAGACTGTAATAAGTGGAAACATAAATGACATGGATATTGTAAAGCTTTTGCCTTAATTATCTGATAGGGAAGTTGTTTGGGTAGAAGTAAAAAGGAAAAAAAAAAATCTGTGGCTTATTATGTTTTCTAAAACAATGTTGTGGTCTTGGTCTCCTTAAAACCTAAAAGAAGAAAATTTCTAATTCAAAATAACTTTGACATCCAAACAAATATGTAATTTTTTTCTTTTTATACAAATATTGAGTATCTTGGCAAGCCACCAACTCTATGAAGCCTCTTGCATTTATTGGCCTCTGGAAAAAATTTTTTTTAATTTATTTGGTATTACAAGTTAAGTTCTCATGTTTGACTTCCTCCTAAAATAATAAAAAGTCCCTTTGAGCTATGAACTTAGATAAAAATCTTGATGTGAACACTGTTCTTAAGGAATCATATATCTTGTTTCTAACAATGTGTTGCTATCTTAGAATAAGATAGGAATGGTGAAGATTATATAACACATGTTGTGAGTTAAATAATGTGCTTATTACAAAAATGATTCACATACTTTTTCTACTAAGATCTTGAAGCAGTAACCACTCTTAACTTATCACCATTTCCAGCTAAGAGGAACCATGATTCCTTGAGAAAAGGCTGATTTCAGGTTCAGAGAAGGAAATGAACACAAAGAATCTGGGGCATTTTGTCATTCAGAAACCAAGGGAGCTCTTTGCAAGTAATGGACTGTTGAAGAGGAAACAAGGAGTCACCTTGATGCACTGAATTTATAAAACTCTACAAATTCAAAAGATGGGTGGGGGGGAAACACCTCATTTCTCACTAACAGGTAACTAAAGCACCATTTACTCACTCTGGAAATTAACGGGGAAAGAATAAAAAGCATTTGTCCTGCCTGCTTGAATGAATAGTATGAGGGTAAACAGTCTATCAAAATCTTAACTGATGATGGAGAGGGTTTAGAGGAATTCTAGTTAATAGATACTGAAAGAATGATGAATTAGATAATGATCATATAAAAAGCCTAATGAGATAATTGATTCAGACAGTGATCATTATTGGTATCAAACCATTTAAAAATAAGTAGATATGAAACATGACCACGAAAGGATTAAGCTATTACCTCCAAATCCATTATCTCAATTTCAAGTAGCTGAAAGTCCAAATGTGGCTGGATAGTCCCTATTTGCCTTCTGTTATGATTCAATATTGAAGTACAATGAACCTCCTATGAAGTTTTCTTACCACAAAATGTTGATCATGAATCTAAGCAGTCCTTTAGGTTTGATGATCCTTTATAACAAACACAGAGGATATAGAGTTACAAGGTGGATGGTGCCATTTATAAATGATAAGACAATCCTGAAATGTGGGAGCTGCACCAGGGCAACTGACTCATTTCTTCAACAAGCTAATGGAGCTATTAAGAGGCTCTTCTAGATCAAAGGGACTTAAGAGACATAACCAATATTCAATGGATGGGATCTGTTTTGATCCCAAGTCAAACAAACCATTAAAAAGAGGTTTTTGAGAAAATTCAGGAAAAATGAATAATGCCTAGATGTTGCTTTTGTTAGATGTAATGATACTATGGTTATGTAAAAGTCCTTATTTTTAGAAGCTACGTATGGAAGTTAAGTAGAGGGAGTGATATAATGTTAGTGATTTGATTACAATATTTCAGTAAAAAATGAAGTAAGGATTTGATGAAACTGTTGGAATAAGATTGATAATTGTTGAATCTGGGTGATGTTTTTAAGGGGAAGATTTCATTGCACTACCCTCTCTGATTGAAAAGTGGGTAATAACAAGTCCTCAAAATTTATCTTATGAAAATATGTATGTGAAAGCTGGGATCTAAAAGTATACAGATCTCTTTTGGCAGCAGACATCTGGTGGCTAGTGTGAATCCCTGTTTAACCATTTACAAGTTAGGTGACCTTTGGATTAATCCTTTTAGGCCTCAGTTTCTTTATCTATAAAATCAGGGAAAATAAGAATATTTGCTTCATAGAATTGTTGTCAGGATTACATAAGAATTCATGTAAAGCCTAGGACTTAAGTGCTCAAAAAATGTGAGCCATTATTGTCATTATCACTATATTTATATTTATTAAAAATATAAGAACAGGATAATTATGTAATTAGAGTATTTCAGCATTAATTAAGTGAAGCGAAGTCACTCAGTTTTGTCTGACTCTTCGCGACCCCATGGACTATAGCCTACCAGGCTCTCCCATCCATGGGATTTTCCAGGCAAGGGTACTGGAGTGGGTTGCCATTTCCTTTTCCATCAGCATTAATGAAGTGGTTTCAAATACCAAAAGCACGTGAAAAGATGCTCAGCATCATTAATTATTAGAGAAATGCAAATAAAAACAACAGTGAGGTATCACCTCACACCAGTCAAAATGGCCATCATCAAAAAATCTACAAACAATAAATGCTGGAGAGGGTGTGGAGGAAAGGGAACCCTCCTACACTTACACTGGTAGGAGTGTAAACTGACATAGTTTCTATGGAGAGCAATGGAGGTTCCTTAAAAGACTAAAAGTAGAACTACCAAATGATCCAACGGTCCTACTCCTGGGCATATACCCAGAAAAAAAAAAAAAACATAATTTGAAAAGATACATGCACTCCAGTGTTCACTGAAGCACTACTTACAATAATAGCTAGGACATGGCTGCAACCTAAATATCCAGCAACAGATGAATGGAAAATGATATCACTTATATGTGGAATCTTGAAGTGTATAGATTTACAAAACAGAAACAGACTTACAGATGTGGAAAACAAACATGATTACTAAGGGGGAAAGGTAGAAGGAGGGATAAATTGGGAGATTGGGATATACACGCCACTATGTATAAAATACAGGGAACTCTAGTTAGCATTCTGTAATGACCTATACGGGAAGGGAATCTACAAAAGTCTGAATTATAGCTGATTCCCTTTGATACACAGCAGAAACTAACACAACATTGTAAATCAACTACACTCCAATAAAAATTAATTAAATATACACATTCTGATTTAATAGAATATATTTACATTTCTAGATTCTGGGGGACTTGGGTTGTTTTAATTATTTGAACATTTTAGTTAATTGGTATTTATTTTGTAAAAATTATATGTAAAAGTTATTAATTAAAAAAATAGAATGAAGTACTGAAAATAAATAAGGCTTTGTCTTACAGTTCAGAAAAGTATGATACTCCCAATCCTCACTATCATTAGTATGCACACAACAATACTCGTTTGAACGATTTAAACTTTCTAATTGTTAAGATTTTTCGCAAATAGGAGCTTATACTATGTGTGTGCTGAGACGCTCAGCCCTGTCTGAGTCTTTTGAAACTCCATGGACTGCAGCTTGCCAAGCTCCTCTGGCCACGGAATTTTCCAGGCAAGAATACTGGAGTGGGGTGCCATTTCCTCCTCCAAGGGATTTTCCTGATCCAGGGATTGAACCCTTGTCTCTTCCATCTCCTGCACTGGTAGGTGGATTCTTTACCACTAGCTCCACCTATTGTTTATGTCTTTAACAAAGGCAGAGATAAACTCACATTGTAAGCATCTATGGTGATTACAAGATTATTAAAGCTTTCAAAATCTGAAAGTAGCTTAAGAATATGAATGAGTATACTCATTAAAGAAGGGACTCTAAAAAGCTGGCAAACAGTCCAGGATAACTTTATTTTTTGCTTCTGTTTCATCTATAAGCATAAGACTCCAAATGTTACAACCTAATCAGGGTCATTCTTTTGAAATGCAGGCGAAAGCTTGGGATCAGTTAATATTGATAACTGACAAATGGAAGTCAGTCCACTAGAACCTGAGGGGTTTGAGAGAATGAGTAAAATTCTTCATCTTATTCAGCCCCCTTTCTCCCTGACCCAGGCACAAATGTATACCTCCAAGGGGACAGAAGGAGAATTGATAAGGACAACGAAGTTTTAAGTTATACTTTATCAAAACTTTGTCAGCAACCATATCACACAGCACCATAGAGAACAGAACCGTAGAAATTTACAAACAAATCTACGTAAGTTAAATACTCCCTCGGCTCAAAACATTTCTGAAATTGTTTATACAAAAAATATTTGGTGAAAATAATTAAAATCCTTAGGTTGATATTGATGTCCCTTCTAAAAGGTCATATAGCATTCTATACTTCCTGACCTCTTATTAAATAACACCAGAATCAATAATATAATTGGCTGCATTTATTAGATTTTAAGTTTCTCAAGAGGAGAACATATCTGTTTTGTATTCTCTTTGCTGAGTACATGTCTGGCATATTTGAACTTAAAAAATGTTGACTTAAGTTTTCACAATAATGATGTATTGTCCTTTGATATGGAAATGACTACACAGGCATCTGTATTTGTTTTGCATACTGACAGATGTGTCCCTTGCCCCTCTCACTTTCTTTTGTCTGCTTGAATTCAATTCATGCATTATTAAGGTATTTAATTGACCAAGGGGGTGTGAACTCTAGCCACTAGGTAAGTCTAACTGTTCAAGGCACACAATAAATAACATATGTTTTTAAAAAGTAAATTGAAAGTATAATAAATACTACAACTGAATTGGGAGGGAGGCGTTTATATTGATTTATTCGAATCCAAACCTTTTTGACTACAGTCATATTAAGAAATACATTTTTTATCATATCATCTCTTACAGGGAAATACAAATCGATACTACTGCATGTGATATACTTGAAATAATAAAAATGTTGGTCATGGTACACTACATGAACTTTACAATCCCTAGAGGTTTGTAACTCAGAGTTTGAACCATACTACAAAGGTTTATTCTTTTATAATAATCCCAGAAGTCAACTATTTTAAATTATTACTCTCCTTGGGATCTTTTTAACAATCCCACAGTCTATGTATTTTCCTAGTTCTTGCTAACTTTCTCCTCTTGCACAGACATTTCAACATTCTCTGCATTTCAAATATTTACCTTCTGCATTTGAGGATGTACAGATGCCAACACCTTATAGACTGACATGGCTATGTCTCTCCAATTATTTCTGGCTCTTTCATTAATCAGCAGGGAGTCAAATTGACCACTATTTGGCTCTTGAAAGCACTTGGGAATAGTAATCATGTCAGTGGGCACAAGGATGACAATATAGCATTGTGTTGGCAGATCTATCGTTTGTGATTACCACAAAGGTGGAATTTAAGAATGCTGTGCCCTTAATTTCTAAAAGTTAATGAAACCACGTCATCCGAACTTGTAAGGTAAAAACACTGCTATTTGAAGGGACTGTCTAATCTGTGACTTCTAGTTCTCAAAAGCACTTCTTTTTTTGCCTGCAACACATTATTCACTTTTGTAGTTCATTCAATTTCACAATACAAGCTTGTATTTTATTACCAGTGTAATATCAGTTCTCTATTATAAATATTANTGTGACTTCTAGTTCTCAAAAGCACTTCTTTTTTTGCCTGCAACACATTATTCACTTTTGTAGTTCATTCAATTTCACAATACAAGCTTGTATTTTATTACCAGTGTAATATCAGTTCTCTATTATAAATATTAGTTTTACCTAAAATCTGTTTTTGTGTTTTCTGTCTTAATATAATGCCATGTTTTACCATTACAACCTGACGGGTTACATGAATGGAAAGAATATTCATTGTATTATATACCAAAGTCATTTCATTTGAGACTATTATTGTGACTTAGCATCTAATGTGAGAAATGTCAGACAACAATGTGTGGAACAAAATGAGACTGTATATTTTCCCAGCTTTGGCAAATTTACCAACTCTACCACCTCAAAACAACAGTTTTAGCATTCTGGTAAGCCAAGTTCTCACAATGAATTGATTGTCCCATTATGCTTAAAAGTCTGCTTCTTTGAAGGAGTAAATATAATTTTCAAAAATGGTGAGTATTAAGCAGGAATGAGGAAATCTTAACTGAACATGGGAAATTAGTTTCTATTATTTGTATTCTAGCAACTGAATTAAGTAAACTTTGGCCAACTCAATGCTCTGGAATTCAATCTTGTCTGATGCCAACTCTGACACTTATTGCACCTTAAGTTTTTCTCCTAGAAGTGAAACTACGGGAAAGTGAGGCTCATTTTCAACATCAGATTAAATTCCATACTCTGACACTAATACAATTTTAGTGTAAAAATTGTTTGTATTTCACATCCCTCATAATTTTGTATTTATTTGTCTTCTATTTATACTGATGGTTCTCAACCAGGGAAGATTCTGTTCTCCCTCCACACCCTGGTTGCCCTGGAAAATATTTTGCAAATTCTACCAAGTGGCCCTAGTGGTAAAGAAGCCGGCTGCCAATGCAGTAGACATAAGAGACTCAGGTTCGATTCCTGGGTTGGGAAGATCCCCTGGGAAAGGGAATAGCAACTTACTCCATTATTCTTGCCTAGAGAATCCCATGGAAAGAGAAGCCTAACAGGCTATGGCCGTAGGGTCCCAAAGAATCAGACACAGCTGAAGCGACTTAGCATGCAGGCATGCACCAACATTTTTGATTGTCATGACTTGAGTGGTGGGTGTATGATACTGGCACCTAATGATTTAATCTATGGGAAATATATATTTGGTCTTTTTCCCTGGTTCCTGGCACATAGCTCCTAAAACCCTTGGAATCCCTGGAGTGGTCAGTGCCTCTTTGGCATACTAATGAGATGGTGGTCCTGAGATAGCTTCAGGATGGGGGCTGGTCACAAGAAAGAGCAAAGCATGATTAGAGTGTTAGAACTTTCAGCTCTACCTCCAACCTCTGGAGAGGGGTTAGGAACTTGAGGTTGCCTAAATCACAGGAACCAATCATTTAATCAGTTCTGCCCATACAATGAAGTCTGTCTACTTAATAAGAACCTCTAAACAATGGGATTAGGAGACCTTCAGGG
The DNA here is from genome assembly GCA_006410875.1 of Neotragus pygmaeus. Lineage (NCBI taxonomy): Eukaryota > Metazoa > Chordata > Mammalia > Artiodactyla > Bovidae > Neotragus > Neotragus pygmaeus. The sequence goes on along the minus strand of SJYV01045606.1, from coordinate 3,858 downwards.
TAAGTCATGTACTCTTCTTGTTCATATCATCACTCAAAAAAACACCATCGGTCATTTGGTCTGTTATAAGGGTATCATCTTTTCAATGGTCATTTTTTTGTTGTTGTTTTTAAATCTCAAGGCAACTTTTTGGATCCTATTTGAAAAGAATTGTTAGACACACTAAAACATATTCTTTACATTAATTTAACTGTTCGTGTAATATAATAAAGCTAAGAGGCTGAAGAGTTAAAAAAAAAGGAGCCCCATCCAGAGAAGTGTCCAAAATAACCTACTTACCAGCATGGTGAACAGGAGACTTGACTCGGAAGAGGAAAATAATTTTCAGTAAAATATATGTTTAACTAAATTGTGACATTTTGATAGGCAAATGTTACTAGCACAATAAACACACTGTGTTTAAAAAAATAAAGCAGGATTATTTTAAACAAAGAAACTTAGGAAAACCAATGAGGAATTTCCCTATGAATCATACTTTCCAAGTCCTTAAACAGAAAGTGATTTTGAAATTAATCATTTTAGGAAGCTGCTTTATCTACTTTGTAAGACTATCAGAATGATTACTTTTCAATATGCTCAATCAGTAACTTACCTAGGTTGTCTAAAATGTTTGAAGTGTTTCTGAGTATCAGAGTAATAGGCTGGCTTCCTGAAGTAATTAATAAAGTTGATAAAGTTGACTAGTGTTTCCAATCTATGCATTGGAGGAAACTGGTGTGATATACACAAACGCCTGTGAGAAACAGCCACGCTTCACTTTTATGATATCTCATCTTTCTCAAATAACAATTTAAAGATGTAAACTAACATGGTGTATTATGTTCATTGTATCAAAATGACTTATGCTGCCATTTAAATTCATTATTTAAAAATCCTTTCTTTCTAAAAGGATTCGGCGGGGGGATGGGGGGGGGAATGTTGGTATAACATTTCCAGNAATAACAATTTAAAGATGTAAACTAACATGGTGTATTATGTTCATTGTATCAAAATGACTTATGCTGCCATTTAAATTCATTATTTAAAAATCCTTTCTTTCTAAAAGGATTCGGCGGGGGGATGGGGGGGGGAATGTTGGTATAACATTTCCAGTTTCAGAGGCACTCTATAATTTTCTAATGGCATTTTATTGAAAGATTGACTGGTTTATTATCATAACTAAATGTCACATTGGCAAGAGAAAATTTTATGTATAATGATGAAAATGGAAACTGCTGTTTCTAAAGGCTAATTTACTGAAACTACAATGAGTTATCAAAACATAATTCAAGGAAAACTGTATGATTTTTAAAAGATTTCGAGTAAATTAAGCATTAACAATACTTGCAGATTCTAGGAGGAAGGAACTATAAGTGACTTAGTGACTTTTTAAAAATATAGATTCACAAAGTATTCTAGCATCCCTAAGAATCTGTTTCTATTGACAGTCACAAAGATGTCTGTATTATCAATTTAGAAAACCCCAAAGGTAAAAATATTGTTTATTTAAAAGGGAATTGCATTCTAAAAGAATGGCTGTTAACTTCCACATTCTAAGCATTTGAACTAGAAAGAATTTCAAAATGATCATTTTTACAGACTAGAAAACAGGTCCAGAGCTGCTAGTTAGGTTCTAGACCTTGTGACCCACGTCACATGGAGAAGGTGGTGTCATTGCTGTAACTAAGACCCAGGTCTCCCAACTCCAAGGAAATATTCCTCTTGCTATGTGAGCATCAGGTTCTTGCTCTTAGCTTGGTTCAAAGGTTTTTCCCCTCCACTCTGGTCCGATAGCGAATATAAAGCAGGATTATTACTTATGCTATGGAATTATGCTATACGCCATCTTGGGCTTCCCTGGCTCAGACAATAAGAATCTGCCTACAATGCTGGAGATCCTGGTTCGATCCCTGGGTTGGGAAGATTCCCTGGAGGAGGGCATGGCAACCCACTCCAGTATTCTTGCCTGGAGAATCTTCATGGACAGAGGAGCCTGATGGGCTACAGTCCATGGTGTGGCAAAGAGTCAGACACAGCTGAGCGACTAAGCACAGCACATACACTGTATCTTAACTCCATGGAGAGGGACCCCCTTCACTGAAGAATAAAAGATATTCTGGTCATATATTATTATTTTTCAATGGAAACTACTGAGAACGCAAAAGGATCTATTACTAATACTATTGACAGATATTATTCATTTTGCTTTTTAAAAGGTATACATCACAACAGATTCTATAATGTAACAAAACATAAGAAACAGACAGGAGCACTGGGATGCTCTCTTTTGCCTTGAAGTTTGGGGCTCTAATTGCCACATGGGATCAAAATATCCTTAGAATTTACAGAGCTCTCGACGTTTAGAAAGTAATTTCCAGTTGTTGCTATGTACTATGACAACAGTGGAAAGGAATCAGCTTTCCTTTTCAGAAGAAAGCATAGTCAATAATCAAATGCTTGTCTGCATCCACCAAGCAAGTCAGCAGCACTAGATTTTCAATTATCTTTAGGTCTCTGCTGTCAATTAGAAAAGATTACATGCAAGGACATACTGAGATCCACCTTCATAAAGCCTGGTGACCTAGGAATCTTAAAGATAAGCAAAATGGAGAAGAAATTAGCAAATGGACTTTGAGGGTTGAAACAGAAATAAAAATACTTCTACCCAAGGCCAAGTAGTTTTATCCTTAAAATAACTTAAAAAAAAAATCAGTCATAATGCACTTGAAAAACTCTACTTTGATGCTGTCACAAGTCACACTAAAGTCTGAATCTGCTAGCACCGGTGCCCTGAGAAACTCATTTATACTTCTTTCCAGGCAGATTACATGTACTAGCCTTTGAGAAGTAAACAACCCCGTATAGCTGAAAGTCTAATTATTAGTTCAGGGCCAACTGCTGCAAATTTTTCAAACCTCCTATACTTTGTCCTGCTATAAAAAGGAAAATAATTTTTATTGCCCAGAGAATGGGATTGTCTTCTAACTTATTCAACTCTAGAAGTGGTCAGCAAATTCTAATTCTGGTTTGAGGGCTATTTCACAATGCCATTCTTAGTGTTCTTTCCATTTAATTGGCACATAGTTCCCTGTTTGGAACAGGATATTACTCACTTGAATTCTTTCCATAGGGGGAAAAACAACTTTCCAGGCTCATTTCCCTGAGAATTGCTTAGATCAAGACCAAGTTGGTTGAAATAAATCGTTGATAAGATTGTGAGAATACTAAGATCTTTACTCTGAAATGCTTGGCAGAAAAACACTAATAAGAAAGTCCAAAATTTCAAAGTCAGAGCGTTCAAAAGAGCAACCCCATGTGTATTTGATTGTGCATTTAAAAGCTAATGTTTGTTAGATGCTAGATGACTCTGGGGCATTGGGGAAGATGTTACTGAACAATACAGACCCCTGTTCTGATTTGCATGCCTTGTGAGTTTTGAGATGCATTTGATGAGAGAATTTTCAAAGGTCTGAGCAACAACGGCAGTTCCCTCTGTGAGCCAAAGAGCTCCGAGCAACCTCTCCTTGACAAGCAGAGTGAGTGACTAAAGGGTTGTCTCTGCTAATGAAATGTAACACGAGAACATCTTTCACTGCTGTCATGTTGTGTCAAACAACAAGGCTTGGCACCAAAAGTAATCCTGAAAACATCAGACTAAAATGTTCCTTGTAAATAGAGGGGAGCTTTAAATCAGTGAGGACTAACTATAGAAATGGGAATAAAATATTTATGTGGGCTACATCAAAAGGGCCAAAAGAGCGGTCCATATGTTGGCGATATCCTCTGCAGTTACTGAGTCAGGGAAAGTGACTGTGGTGCTTCGTTGGTTCAGCAGTAATAAGTCAGTCAATCTCGGGACGTCTACTGTTTTGTGCATCA
>SJYV01045605.1:0-11322 GCA_006410875.1 Neotragus pygmaeus | reverse complement strand
GCCACGAGTGAGTCCGCGAGCTACAGCGGCCGAAGCCCACCTGGCTAGAGAGGCTGCTCCACAACAAGAGAAGCCCCCGCAAGGAGGGACCCGAGCACCGCAGCGGAGAGGAGCCCCTCTGCCGCAACCAGAGAAAGGCTGCGTGCAGCAGCGACCAACCACAGCCAAAAGCAGAACCCTTAAAAAGAGAGTGCGTCCTGCAGCTGCTGGAGGGGCTGTGCCACGTCAAGGCCGTGGACGGTGCTCTTCAGAACTTCTGTCTCTGCTGAGGTTTGTTCTAGCTATTCCGACGGTTGTGGGGAGTGTCAAAGCACCAGCCGCGTGGCACCGTGCGTCTGCTCCCTGACGTGTGTCTCGCATACTTCGCAGCTGTTTCTCACTGTGGCCGCAGGAGGCCTCGGGCTGCAGGGGCGGGAAGCAGGGCTCCGGCTCCTGCCCGAGAGAGGCTGGGAGCGGCAGGGAGGACGCTGGCTGCTGAGCGCTACACACCAGGGGCAGCGGGCAGTGACGGGCGCGGGCCCGCCAGCCGCGCAGGGATGGATTTCCAGAGGCGAGAGTCGTGAGGCAAGCGGGCATTTATTAGGCTGCGAGCGCAGTGTGTGTGGACGGACACACGGGGGCTGGGTCCCGCCCGTGTGGGAGTTTGAACCACTTTATGGGGCATTTCCTCCAGGTTCCCTTTGACCAGTCGTCTTGCTTTGCCCGGTTCCGAGTCTGTGTTTGGCTTATCTCAGGATCCTCCCGCGTGTGCGTGCATCTTTCAGCCGAGATGGATTCCAGAGAAGCTGCCTGTGGGTAGCTGCTTCATTTGACCCTGAGGCGATGCTTCCCTTCTGCTGACCTCTGTGGAGCCTTTCTGGGCGTGTGTAGCCTGGGAGGTCTTCTTAACTCTGAGAATGGAGTGTGTGGTCTTTCCTTCTTACTGGGCAAGGCCCAGCCTCCTCCATCAACCTGCTTTATGGAGTTTCTGCTGTTAAGGAGTTTCTGTCCACAGGGGAGAAACTGTTCAGCCCGGGGCCCATCTGTCTCCTGCCTGAATATAAGCATTTATAATTATTATATCCTCCCGATGCAGGGACCATTTTTATGAGATGTCTCTGTTTATCTCTGGTAATACCCTTTGCCTTGAAGTTTATTTTGTCTGATATTAATCTAGTTACCACAGGCTTCATTTGCTTAACACTCGTGGCGTCTTCTCCGTTTACTTTCCAACCTGTCTGTGTCTCTACGCTCCAGCTGTATTTGTTGCGGACAGTGGACAGCAGTCTTGTTTCCCCTTTTCTGCTCAGCTCTGACGGCCTCCATGTTCTAACTGATCAGATAAACACTGCCCATCACTTCTGTGGCGACAGGAATATCCTGTACCTGTGCTCTCCTGAAGCCTGTCGTGGCGCTACTAGACTCGCAAGTGGGGAACGAAATCCCTGCCCCCACCCTCTACCCCCCATAATGTTTAACTTTAAAGTCAGCGACACATTTCAGTGTCATGTGTGACTAGTGGCTGCTATATATTATTTGGTGGTTGCTGTTCAGTCACTGAGTCCTGTCCGACTCTGTGTAACCCCACGGACTGCAGCACGCCAGGCTCCTCTGTCTTCCACCATCTCCTGGGAGTTTGCTCAGATTCATGTCCACTGAGCTGCTGATGCCATCCAGCCGTCTCATCCTCTGCTGCCCCCCTTCTCCTCCTGCCTTCAATCTCTGCCAGCATCAGAGTCTTTTCCAGTGAGTCAGCTCTTCGTATCAGGTGGCCAAAGTATTGCAGCTTCAACCTGAGCATCAGTCAGTATTCAGGGTTGATTTCCTTTAGGATTGACTGGCTTGAGCTCATTGCTGTCCAAGGGACTCTCAAGAATCTTGATGTAGAAATTCTGGATTCTAATTACCTTTCTCTAAAAATAATAATTTTTAAACAGGCAGTTAGCTTAGGTGAACTCAACTGCAAAATTATCTCCCTACAGCATCAAGTAGCTCAGATTTCAGTTTAGCTCTGTCAGCCTTAGCGGTGCGCGTGCGGTTCAGAGGTCAGCCCTAGACCGGAAGAGTTTACGCAGAGAAGCTGGGGANGCAAAATTATCTCCCTACAGCATCAAGTAGCTCAGATTTCAGTTTAGCTCTGTCAGCCTTAGCGGTGCGCGTGCGGTTCAGAGGTCAGCCCTAGACCGGAAGAGTTTACGCAGAGAAGCTGGGGACCCCTCCCTGGCTCTGCTGCTGTTCGGTGCTCTGGGTCTCCAAGCCACAAAGACTACGTTTTCCACGGGAGGTTTCCCTGCCTTGTGTGGTGACCTCAGGCCAGAAGTGGTGGAAAGGGAGGAAGTTCACCCTGTGGAGCGCGGCTCTTGCCGTTGCTGACCCCTCTTTCGCCTGCAGTTGGTTGCCTTCAGTAGCTGGATGGTGTAAGCGCCACACCAACTTCTGATTTTATTTCTGAAGGAGTGGGTTCAGTAGGAGCTATTTCATCCTACCAGAGACCTGGACTTATTTGGTCTCCCTTCACAACATTTGATAATGAAACTTTAAACATGTACCAAGGTTTAAAGAATTTTAGAGCAGCAATCTAAATTGTACAAGTTTTCCTATATTTTATCATATATCTACTCATCCTTTAATACATCTTATTTTAAAGCATTTCAAAATAAACTGCGATCAATACACTTGCCCTCAAGTACTTTAGAGTTTATATATAGAGTTTAACAACTTTTTTTTTTGGATGTAGAATTTTCACACAGTGCACATATCTGAACTTGTGCATTCAAGTTCTTAAAAAGCAGCTTTACTGGGTTATAATTTACGTACAATAAAATAACTAACTTGGTGCATAATTCAAGGGATTTCGTAAAGTGTAACCAAAGCCATAATCATGATAGAAACCCTTCCGTCACCGCCAGAGTTTCCCTCATGCCGCCAACCCCTCCCCACCCCGCACTCATACTTAAGGCGCCCAGGGAGACGTGGGCAGCAGCCAGGCAGCCAGAGTAGGAGCGGGAACTGGAGGCGGAGGGAGGCCGCTCACCGCGAGTGTGCCCGGGCCGCCAGGCGGGCTGGAGGAGCCGAGTCGCGGCCCAGGCTGTTTCTGGAGGCGGGAAGTGGCTCGTGCAATCACGAGGCTCATTCCTGTCTCTTAAGGAAGCTTCTGCCAATGGAAGCACACGGGTGTCCACTTCTTGAATCTGTTACGTATGAGGTGTTCAGGAAGCGAGAGGCTTCCCGTCTTCAAGAAGGCGGCCTTGGGCAGTTCACAGATCTGAGCCTGTTTCTTCGTTTGTGAAACCGACTTCCTCCCAGGGCCCAAGCGTCAACTCACCCGTGGGGTCACTTGAACGTGGACTCCCTGACCCCAACCTCAGCCCAGCGGCCCCCATGAGGAGCCCCCCTTTCCGGAGGCGCAGGCAGCGTGGATCCGGGCTTTAGGGCAGGGAGCACGCGATCTGCAGAGCGTTAACTCTGTTCAGAGTCGAGAGCCTGGGCTCTGGGACAAAGCGGTCCCTGGAACAGCTTCCTCTGAAACAGAGCCCCCCTCGCCTGGAATCCAGAGGCCTTGTCGCCACCTGTCTGCAGCCAGGACTCATTCAATCTCCCCCATCTTTCAGAAAAACCCACCTGTGGGAGTGTGGGAGGGAGCGGTATCTGCAGGAAGTAGCTAGGTTTTCAGAAGGCATGGGTTTTGACCCCCGAGTTACCATTCTCTAAATGCCCCAGGGGGAGGCTGCCAGCGGGGAACTCATCGAGAATCATCCCGACTTACGCTGATAGCGTTCCTGCCCGCACTCAGGAACACCATTTCCTGCGATTCTTAGAGCAATCTCCCCAGGCAGGAAGGAGAGCTGAGCCCCACTTAACAGATGAGAAAGTGAAGGCTCAGAGGCATCATGTGACTCGCCTAAGGCCCCACAGGGCGAGGGAGCAGAGAGCTGGGGCTGGGCGTCTAATGAACACGTGACCCAGCCTGGCCAATCAGAGGCCGCAGGGGCTTCGCCGGCACCGCTGGGAAGGACGGGTCTCCATTGCTCGGGGGTGCCTGGCCTGCAGCTGTGACGCTCTCCGGCTGGGCGGCTTGTCGGGCGCTGCCCGAGCCTTGCACCGAGCCCACCCCCACCCGGGGTGGACTGCGCCAGTGGGCATCCCGGGTGGTCAGCCAGTCCTCTGGATGCGCAGACGGCTGGGCTCCCGTTCCGGGGTTCCGGGCAGGTCTCGTGGNTTTTTTTTTTTTTTTTTTTGATGATATGGGACCCAGAACTCCTCTTAAGCATTCTGCCATCCAGAGTATTTTCCATATCTTCATGGTCTCTAGTGTTCCCAACAGTATACACGTGTTCTGGTCAGCAGGATGCAGGACAAAGAAGGGACAGTACATGGGGTGGCTGTTTTCCAAGGTGGAAAGTCATACAAAATACTTTAGAAATGCCATTTTCCAGAACGTGTTGCCTGTGGATTCCAAGCTGCAAAAGAGGGTGGCAAATGTCCTAATTTGTCAATGTATATTGTTGCCCAGAGTAAAATAGAAGGTTTTATTACTAAGGAAAGAGAGGAGAATACATAGGGGAGTAAACAGCTGGCAGATTCTATATTAAAATGGTTTGTGAATCCAGGGAAAGAGCAATTGCCCATGAGAATTTTTTATAATCGTATTAACTTAAAAAGTATATTAAGTTGGAATTGTCAAATTTTATTAAATGCATGAGATTTGTCTGTAATTTTTCCATATTATTTTTTATTCTATCTGTATCATATTAGAAAGTGAATAATATTTGTATAAAATCTGTATACTCTGTTTTATTTTTCAGCATAAAAATTTAAATGTTAGCATTAACTATTTATTAGAAGTTTGAAAAAATTTACCTGTGAAGATATCTGAGCCTTTCACCCTCAAAGAGTTTGAAATGATAGAAAAATATATATATTGGTTTCTGTCCCCAGTTCCTGTCACAGAGGTCCCTAAATCCTCAGAATTTCCTATATGATAAGTGTACCAGGACTGTCTTTTGTTCTAATATTTGGTCTTTGAATGTAGTTCCTGACAGAATTCTTAAATTCTTTGGAATTTCTTGGGTGTCTTTTGTTCTAAGGAGGTGACTCCAAGTGGTTCCTAGATAAGGAAGCTGGGAGGGAGCTTCAGGTTGGGAGCTGGTCACTGAAGATCAAGCCATATTTAGAAGTGTGGAACTTGCAGCCTCATCCTCATCCTTTAAGATGGGGAATGAAGATTGGGATTGAGCCAATTGATCATGCTAATGCAATGAAAAATCTCCATAAAAATCTCAAAGCTTAGAGTTGAAAGAGCTTCCAAATTGTGAACAAATCCATGTACCAGGAAGGCATATCCCAACTCCACAGGGACAGAAACTCCTATGTCCAGAACTCTTTCAGACTTCACTGTATGTGCCTCTTTATCTGACTATTCAACTGTATCCATTAATGATATCCTTTATGATATAATGATCTGGTAACTGCAAGTATTTTCCTGAGCCCTGTGAGCTTTCCTAGCAAATAATCAAATCCAGGGAAAGGGGGTGATCACAGGAACGTCCAATTTGTAGCCATATTAGACAGGGGTTATGGGTAATGCAGGGACTTACTACTTGCAATTGACGTCTGAAGTGGGATGGGGACAGTCTTGTGAGTCTGAGTTTTTAACTGTAGGATCTGATATTATCTCGAGATATATAGTTTCAGAACTGAGTTAAATGGTAATATAATCAGCTGGTGTGGTAGAATTGCTTAGCATGGGTAAAACTCACACTGGGTGTCGGAAGTCGTATAAGTAGGGTAGTGTGAGAATAAAGAAGAAACACAGAAGAGTATAGTTTTTCCCTTACAAAAAGTGAGGTAGATTTTGAGCTTCATCTATTTTTACCCCTTGATAACTTGGACTGCAAGGAGATCCAACCAGTCCATTCTGAAGGAGATCAGCCCTGGGATTTCTTTGGAAGTAATGTTGCTAAAGCTGAAACTCCAGTACTTTGGCCACCTCATGTGAAGAGTTGACTCATTGGAAAAGACTCTGGCGCTGGGAGAGATTGGGGGCAGGAGAAGAAGGGGATGACCGAGGATGAGATGGTTGGATGGCATCACTGACTCAATGGACACGAGTCTGAGTGAATTCCAGGAGTTGGTGATGGACAGGGAGGCCATCCCTGGTGTGCTGCGATTCATGGGGTTGCAAAAAGTTGGACACGACTGAGTGACTGAACTGAACTCAATTGAACTGGTAAGGAAGTTTTAATATTTCAATTAGGGTGAGTTTTAATTTTAAAATATTTTACCAGAAAACTAGTTTTTCAAATTTACTCCCAAAGAGCTTTGAAAATTCCACTTCCTTGGAAAATTTCTGCTTTTATTAGACATGTGAAACTAAGGCAATATTCAAAAATTAGTCAATGTAATTCACTATATTAAAAAGAAAGAAAAGAATATGATTATGTCAATCAATGCAGAAAAAGTGTTCAATAAAATTCACATTCATTCATGATAAAAAACAATCAGAAAAACAGGAATAGAGGAGAACCTCTTTAAGTTGATAAAGAGCACCTACAAAATACCTAGGGATAACGTTAGGTTTAATGGTTAAAGATAATGTTTTCTCATAAGTATGTCCCCTCTCACATCTGCTATTCAACATAGTACTGGAGTTTTAAGCCCATACAATAAAGCCGGAAAAGAGAACAAAAGACATAAAAATCAGGAAGGAAAAAAATAAAACAAAACTTTTTTTCACCTGTATAGAATGTCACAAGAATTGACCAGAAAAAAAATCTAGAAATAATAGTTGAATTCAGCAATATCACAAGATATAAGACAAGCATACAACAATCAATTGTATTTCTATACTAACAATGAACACATTGATACCACAATTAAAATATCAATAATAATTGCTAGAAATTTAAATTCTAAGGTGTAAATCTAGCAAAACAGAACTTATATGCTGAAAGCTATACCATGCTGAAAGAAAAAAAGGAAAAACAAAACCTCAAATAGAGAAGCATCTTTTGTCCTTACAGACTCAACATAAATAAGAAGTCAATCTCCCCCAAATTATCTACAGACATAGTAAAATTTCAGTCACAATCCTAGCTACATTTATTATTAGACATAGACATAATTGCTTTAAATTTTATATAAAATGGAAAACTATAAAAATAACTCAAATGACTTTGATAAAAAAGACTACAGGGTTAAAATACAAGGCTTATTTATAGTTACTCTAATCATATTATGTGATTGGAGTAGAGGGGTAGAATAGAATAGAGTAGAGAATCCAGAAAACACTCACATGAATATGTCTGGTTGACATTTTAATACTTCTTGCAAAAACAACTGAAATGAAAAAAGAGAAAATTTTCAAAAAAAAAGAGATGTTGTATAATCGAATATCCATTGACTTCTCCTCCACAAAAAAGAACAATGAACTATGTCCTACACATTATACAAAAATGTAATCAAAATGTATGAAGAACTTAGATGTAAAACTTTTAAAACTTTTTCAAGAAACAAGAGAAAATCTCTAAGATGTAGGCAAAGAATTCCTAAACTTAATACCAAAAGCCTAATCCATAAAAGAAAAATTTGGTATATTGAAGTTAATAAAAATTAAAAACTTTTGCTTTGCCAAAGACTATGTTAAAGAGTGGGTCTTATCTTCTCCAACTTTTCTTTTAAAGATTTCTTTATCATTTATCCATTGGTGAATTCTTGTTTTCATGTTTTAACTATTGTAAATAATACTGCAGAGGACAGGGGGGTGCAGGTATTTCTTCAAGATAGTGATTTAATTTCCTTCATGTATACACCCAGAAGTGGAATTGCTGTATTGTATAGTAGTTCTATTAACTTTTAAAGAAAACAGCACACTATTTTCTATAGTGACTGTAGAAATTTACATTCCTTACAGTACTACAGTGCACTAGGGTTCTGTTTCTTCCACATCTTTGCCTGGACGTGTTACTTCCCTTTGATAACTGCCCTTCCAACAGATGTGAGGTGACCAAAGTACTGGAGTTGACTCCTTGGAAAAGACCCTGGTGCTGGAAAGATCGAGGGCAGGATGAGAAGAGGGTGACAGAAGATGAGATGGTTGGATGGCATCACCAACTCAACAAACATGAGTTTGAGCAAACTCCAGGAGATAGTGAAGGACGGGGAAGCCAGTCTTGTTGCAGTTCATGGGGCTGCAAAGACTTAGACGTGACTTACAGACTGAACAACAGCAACAGAAATGCAACTGATTTTTTATGTTGACTGTGTTTCAGCTTTATTGAATTTATTACTTTTATTTTATTTTTTTTAAATTTATTTATTTTTTAAATTTAACTTTACAGTACTCTATTGGGTTTGCCATACATCGACACGAATCCACCACAGGTGCACACAAGCTCCCAATCCCGAGTCCCCCTCCCACCTTCCACCCCACAACGTCTCTCTGGATCATCCCCGTACACCAGCCCCAAGCGTCCTGCATTCTGTATCAAACATAGACTGGTGATTCGTTTCTTACATAATAGTATATATTCTTCAATGCCATTCTCCCAGATCATCCCGCCCTCTCCTACTCCCTCTGAGGCCAAAAGTCCATTNTGAATTTATTACTTTTAATAGTTTTTTTTTATCATGTAGTTATTAGGGTTTTCTATATATAAGTTGATGTTAATCTGCAAACAGATGATTCTACTTTTTCCTTTTTATTTGAGCACCTTTAAATTATTTTCCTTGCCTAATTTCTTTAGTTAGGTATTATACCAATTCTATATTTAATAGAAGATGTGAGAGTGAGCACTCTGGTCTTGGTCTTGTTCCTGACATTGAAGGGAAAGCTTCCAACCATTCACTGTTGAGTATGACAGCTGTAGGCTTGACAAGTAGGACTTTCTTATGTCAAGGTACATTCCTTTTATATCAACTTTGTTGAGCTTTTTTTTTTTTAATCAAGAAGGGATACTGGATTTGTTAAATTTTTTAATATATTGATATCATAATATAAATTTTATTTTTTATCCTACAAATGTGACATATTACATTTATTGATTTGGGTATATTGAATAATGTATTCATCACAGGATGAATCCCACAAGATCATAGTATATGATCCTTTTAATGTTGTGTTGAATTTGGTCTTGTATTTTGTTTAAAAATTTTTGCATATAAATTCATTGGAAGTATTGATCTGCAGTTTTCTCATAATGTCTTTATCTAGCTTTGGTATTAAAGTAACGTCCTTATGAAATGAGTTTAGGAGTGTTACTTTCTCTTTAATTTTTGAAGAGTTTGAGGGGTGGTATTGATTCTTTAAATTTTTGGTAGAATTCGCCAATGAAACCATCCAGTCCTGAACCTTTGGAAGTTTTCTGATTATTGATTCAATACTCTTAACTGATTATTGGTCTGTTCAAATTTTCTCTTTCTTCATGATTCAGTCGTGGTAGGCTATATGTTTCTAGGAATTTATCCATTTTTTCCCTAGGTCTAATTTGTTATCTTTCAATTGTAATAATAATTGAATAGTAATCTTTTATGGCTACTCCATTTCTTCTGAGGGATTCCTGCCCGCAGTAGTAGATNGGGTTTGATCCCTGGGTTGGGAAGATCCGCTGGAGAAGAAAAAGGCAATCCACTCCAGTACTATTGCCTGGAAAATCCCATGGACTGAGGAGCCTGGTAGGCTGCAGTCCACAGGGTCGCAAAGAGTTGGACACGACTGAGCGATTTCACTTAAGGTGCACTAAGTGCTTTTCATTTTGATGATATGAACACTTTATTTATTTATTTATTTATTTTTATCATCCTCAGACTTTTTATGTGATTTGTTCTTTATCACAAAAAACCTTTCCTCTTTTTTCCCCTGTATATCCCCTGCCAACATTTTCCCAATTATCCAAAAACATAAATTTTCTTCTGTCAGTTTTTTTCTGGTAGTACATTAGGTTCACTATATCTCTGCATTCAGTAAAGGGATGAGAAATTAAAGCAATGTGCCTGATTAGAGGAGCTTTTAAAAACTCTACTGTTTGGGGATGGTCGTATAATTTCCAGGTTTTCACCAAGGAAATGGAATTAAAATGAAGGTCATCGTTAAACTGAAACAAAATTCACTCCTTTTGTACCTCATCAGCTACTAATTAATGAGACTCTCATGAGTCCTGAACAATCCTGTAGATTAGGGGCTCTTGTCAGGATGCACACAGATTGGAATCCATAAAAAGCCCACTCTCCCAGAGATGGCCGGGTAGCAGCCCTGGGCTTGCCAAGTCTCTGTTATGGAGGATTTATTTAAAGATACTTTTTAAAGCGTTTCCTCCTTTACAATGAAGACTTTTCTGTGTGTATTTCAGTAGACAATTAAAATCCCATCCATAATCTTTTCAGAATCTTTCTCTCATTAAAATGACTTGGCTTGAGAGCTAGTTGGCATTGCAGTCTCTGATTATGGAAGGAAAAGCTGTGAGGAAAAACAGCTATGTAGAAATGAGTTTGCACTGAGGATAAACACCTTGCCCTGATTTGGGGTGAGGATGGATTTAGGGGTGGGTAGGCATGAAACCTGGGAGATAGGATGGTCTCTCCTTACTTCTTGTTCTTGTCCCTTTTTGGAGTAATTCTTGGGGTCTTGGAAAAATAGGAATTTGTTCTGGGAATCTGAAATGTAACATCAATTTTTTCCCTCATTTTTTTTCTTCTGTGCCANATTTGGGGTGAGGATGGATTTAGGGGTGGGTAGGCATGAAACCTGGGAGATAGGATGGTCTCTCCTTACTTCTTGTTCTTGTCCCTTTTTGGAGTAATTCTTGGGGTCTTGGAAAAATAGGAATTTGTTCTGGGAATCTGAAATGTAACATCAATTTTTTCCCTCATTTTTTTTCTTCTGTGCCACTATTTTTATGAGTTTGTAGATTTGTGGGTCATTTTTAATTTTCTCTTGTTTGTTGCCCTTTGTTTCAAGATTCCAAAGCAAAATCCCGAATTGTGATCTAAAGTTTGGCATCTGCAGTCCACTGAAATTTTGGAGAAAATTTGAAATATATATACATACATATATATATATATATATATACACACATATGAAAAATGGAGGTGTTAGTCACTCAGTCATGTCCAACTCTTTGTGACCCCATGGATTGTAGTCTGTCAGGCTCCTCTGTCCATGGGATTCTCCAGGCAAGAATATTGGAGTGGGTTGCCATTTCCTTCTCTGGGGGATCTTCCTGATCCAGGGATTGAACCCGGGTCTGCATTGTAGGCAGAATCTTTACCACTGACCAAGCGGGGAAGCCCATGTATCTGTCTCTCTCTATATATACATAGATAGCCCTGTGGTAGTAGCTGAGATTT
>SJYV01045603.1:10970-22426 GCA_006410875.1 Neotragus pygmaeus | reverse complement strand
CTCTACTACAAAGTCACAGTTATCAAGACAGTAGGGTACTGGCACAAAGACAGAAATATAGATCAATGAAACAAAATAGAAAGGCCAGAGATAAATCCATGCCCCTGTGGTCACCTTATCTTTGACAAAGAAGGCAAAATATACAATGGAGAAAAGACAATCTCTTTAACAAGTTGTGCTGGGAAAACTGGTCAACCACTTGTAACAGAATGAAACTAGAACATTTTCTAACACCATAAACAAAAATAAACTCAAAATGGATTAAAGATCTAAATGTAAGACCAGAAAGTATAAAACCCCTAAAGGAGAACATAGGCAAAACTCTCTCTGACATAAATCACATCAGGATCCTCTATGACCCACCACCCAGAATATTGGAAATAAAAACAAAAATAAACAAATGGGGCCTAATTAAAACTAAATGATTCTGCACAACAAAGGAAACTATAAGAAAGGTGAAAAAACAGCCTTCAGAATTGGAGAAAATAATAGCAAATGAAGCAACTGGCAAACAACTAATATCAAAAATATATAAGCAACTCCTGCAGCTCAATTACAGAAAAATAAATGACCTAATTAAAAAAAAAAATGGGTCAAAAAACTAAATAGGCATTTCTCCAAAGAAGACATACAGATGGCTAACAAACCCATGAGAATATGCTCAACATCATTCAATATCAGAGACATGCAAATCAATACCACAATGAGGTACCATTTCACACCAGTCAGGACGGCTGNAACTAAATAGGCATTTCTCCAAAGAAGACATACAGATGGCTAACAAACCCATGAGAATATGCTCAACATCATTCAATATCAGAGACATGCAAATCAATACCACAATGAGGTACCATTTCACACCAGTCAGGACGGCTGTGATCCAAAAGTCTACAAGCAATAAATGCTGGAGAGGGTGTGGAGAAAAGGGAACCCTCTTACACTGCTGGTGGGAATGCAAACTAGTACAGCCACTATGTAGAACAGCGTGGAGATTCCTTAAAAATCTGGAAATAGAACTGCCTTCAGTTCAGTTCAGTTCAGTTCAGTAGCTCAGTCGTGTCCAACTCTTTGCGACCCCATGAATTGCAGCACGCCAGGCCTCTCTGTTCATCACCATCTCTCGGAGTTCACTCAGACTCACATCCACTGAGTCCGTGATGCCATCCAGCCATCTCATCCTTGGTCGTCCCCTTCTCCTCCTGCCCCAAATCCCTCCCAGCATCAGGGTCTTTTCCAGTGAGTCAACTCTTCGCATGAGGTGGCCAGAGTGCTGGAGTTTCAGCTTCAGCATCATTCCTTCCAAAGAAATCTCAGGGTTGATTTCCTTCGGAATGGACTGATTAGATTATGACCCAGCAATCCCACAACTGGGCATAAACACTGAGGAAACCAGAATTGAAAGAGACACTTGTTACCCCAATGTTCATTACAGCACTGTTTATAATAGCCAGGGCATAGAAGGAACCTAGATGTCCATCAGCAGATGAGTGGATAAGAAAGCAGTGGTACATACATACAATAGAGTATTACTCAGCCATTAAAAAGAATACATTTGAATCAGTTCTAATGAGGTGAATGAAATTGGAGCCTATTATACAGAGCGAAGTAAGCCAGGGAAAAACACCATACAGTATACTAATGCATATATGTGGAATTTAGAAAGATGGTAACGATAACCCTGTATGTGAGACAGTAAAAGAGACACAGATGTATAGAACAGTCTTTTGGACTCTGTAGGAGAGGGAGAGGGTGGGATGATTTGGGACAATGGCATTGAAACATGCATAATATCACATGAGAAACGAATCCCCATCCAGGTTCAATGCAGTATACAGAATGCTTGAGGCTGGTGCACTGGGATGATCCAGAGGGATGGTATGTGGAGGGATATGGGAGGCGGTTCAGGACGGGAAGCATGTGCATACCTGTGGCAGATTTATGTTGATGTATGGCAAAACCAATACAATACTGTAAAGTAATTAGCCTCAAATTAAAATAAATAAATTTACATTAAAAAAAAGAGAAAACAACAGCAACAATGGGGGGAAAAAAAACTGCATTATCTGCAGCCAGCATTGGTCGACATAAAGGGCTCAAATCTTTCCATGACAATGCCCAATTGCATGTCACTCAACCAATGCTTACAAAGTTGAGCAAATCAGGCTATGAAGTTTTGCCTCATCTGCCATATTCACCTTATCTCTCACCAAACTACTAGACCATCACTCTTTCAAGCACCTTAACAACTTTCTGCAGGGGAAATGCTTCCACAACCAGCAGTGGGTAGAAAATGCTTTCCAAGAGTTCACTGAATCCTGAAACAGTTTTTTTTTTTTTTTTTTCTATTCTACAGGGATAAACAAATGGCAAAAATATGCTGAATATAAGGTTCCTATTTTGATTAATAAAGACGTATTTTAACCTAGTTGTGATTTGAAAGTCACAGCCTGAAACCATAATTACATTTACACCAATCTAATAGTAGGAAAGGCAAACTTTTTACAAACCTTTCTTTTGAAATTCAAATTTTGTCTGTTAAAAGGTTGGTTCTATTAAAATAAGAATGTGTATGAACATGATACATTTACATGTGTGTGTGCTTTCATGTCTGCCTGTTTTGCAACCCCTTGTACTGTAGCCTACCAGCCCCCTCTATCCATGGATTTCCCAGGCAAGACTACTGGAGAGGGTTGCCATTTCATTTTACATGGAATCTTCCTAATCTAAGGAGTGAACTGTGTCTCTTGAATTTCCTGCACTGGCAGACAGATTCTTTACTATTGCATCCACTGGGAAGCCCCAAACAGGTTCAAATGAAGCAAAATTTACTTCTAAATCTTTTATTTTAGCTTATGAGTTTCACTTTTAAATTTATCTGAAGGATGATTTGTAACTAGTTGATTTTCAGAGCTTTAAATTAAATATGTTCTTTTACTGTGATGATTATATTAAAAACATGAAATGGTATTGCATTGACAACTGAATGCTCCATGAAGGCTAGCAAAGAAACCTATTGATAAAGGAAATCTGGATTCATTAAATTTACTGCATCAAGGGAGAACTTAACTTGAAAATATCATCTCAGAAGTAGGCTGAAGAAAGATATTTATAGATTTTTTGTGTCTAGGCTTATGAGTTTTAAGATATGCCTTCTGAGATGGGAACCTAATAGAAATTGGATAAAAATAACAATATTTTTATGAAAAAGTTTAAAAATAAACTTGTCTGGTAAGGTGGCTGTGGCCATGTGTGCAAACTGTTGTTTCAGTATGAGAGTTTTTCCAGATGAACAAACCATTTGACTAGACAAAATGATTTGTGAGAATTTCTTGAAGAAAACAGTAAATTTCTTATTTACTGTCCTATTTCCTCAGTAAAAATGTCCTGTAACAGACTCTTAACAGAGATGATGTCAGTTGAATACTATTGATGCTGGTTATATCAACTGTCAGTAACCCTCTATGTGTCATTCTCTGGGCTAAACTGGAAGATGCACCTGTACTGTATGGATCCACTTGATTATTCTTTTCACTGATATTCTATTATTTTTATATCATTTATTCAAGAGAAGGTTGATTTACAGTTTTATGTAAAATGTTATATTTGTTTTACAAAGGCTTGGGAAATGTCTTTACCTATTTAATGCTTAGGACAATTTGTACAACATTTGGACTAAGTAACCTTTTATTATCTGGCAGAATTTTCTTGTGGAGACTTCTATGTCTACTGATTTTTTAGGTGGGGGTTATTTTTTAAACATCTAGCCCAGTGTCTTTTATTTCCTTTTGAAACGTGTGGGCTAACTCATGAGACCAATGTTGATAGGCTGTATTTTGCTAGGAAATTATGGATTTCATATTTTCACAAGGATCTACATATTTTTCTCATAATTTTCAAGTCACCTGTGTTTCAGCTGTTACTTTCCCCATTGGATTTCTTATGTTGTTTGCAGTTTTTCTTTTTTATTTGAACACATTGGCTATCAGCTTTTTAATGTTGATTTATTAATTATATCTTTTTTCCTAGACTTTGTCTCATAATATTTTGACATTATTATCTTCTTCTGATTTCCACATGCAGATTTACTTTGTGTTCTTTTATCTAATCTTCTGATCTGTAAGAGCAACTCGCTAGTTTTCATAATTTCTGTATTACTGATAACGTTTATAGTGATATGAATTTTGTCTAATAATAAATTGAATCTACCATGTACACATATACCATGATGTGTATTGATTTCTTCATGATTGATTGACTTTTTAAGACTGTAATTTCAGAGTATACTTTTTCCTCTACCCAGGATTTGCTTGATAAAAGGTTAAATTTTTTCTAGATAAAAGGGCCTGTTTGTTTTTCTATTTGTCTGCTCTTTGTTTTTGTTGGTAATGTCCAGATTTTTTTTTTCTTTTTGGTATCTGAGGGAATATATTGTTTGAAATATTTCTGCTTTCTAAATTCTACTTTGCTATTAGCATATTTCATTTTATTTGCCTGATACACTTTTTATAAAACTAAAGTATATTAGGGAATAGATCAATGGAAAGAAATAGAGGAAAACACGGAACGGGAAACACTAGAGATCTCTTCAAGAAAATTAGAGATACCAAGGGAACATTTCATGCAAAGATGGGCTCGATAAAGGACAGAAATGGTATGGACCTAAACAGAAGCAGAAGGTATTAAGAAGAGGTGGCAAAAATACACAGAAGAACTGTACAAAAAAGATCTTCATGATCAAGATAATTACGATGGTGTGATGACTCACCTAGAGCCAGATATCTTGGAATGTGAAATCAAGTGGGCCTTAGAAAGCATCACTACAAACAAAATTAGTGTAGGTGATGGCATTCCAGTTGAGCTATTTCAAATCCAGAAAGATGATGTTGTGAAAGTGCTGCACTCAATATGCCAGCAAATTTGGAAAACTCAGCAGTGGCCNAGTTTCATTGAGTTAGGCAAGTCTGTGTCCCCAGTATGATAGATTGACTAGTTTTCTGTGAGTATGGTTTCAGTGTGTCTGCCCTCTGATGCCCTCTTGCAACACCTACCATCTTACCTGGATTTCTCTTACCTTGGGCGTGGGGTATCTCTTCACATCTACTCCAGCAAAGCACAGTCACTGTTCCTTACCTTGGATGAGGGATATCTCTTTTCTGCCGCCATTCCTGACCTTCAATGTGGGATAGCTCCTCTAGGCCCTCCTGCGTCTGTGCAGCCACCGCTCCTCGGGTTGTTCCTCCAGGCCGCTGGCCCTGGCCTCGGGCGTGGGTTGCTCCTCCCAGTTGCCTCCCCTGGCCTCAGGCTCGAGGTGGCTCCTCAGGGTCACTGCCCCAGACCTCAGGAATGAGGTGACTTCTGCTGGCTGCCCATGACCTCGGACGTGGGGTAGCTCTTCTGGCCGCCACCGCTGACTGGCCACCACTGATCTCTGATGCAGGATAGCTCCTCTCAGCTGCACCTAGTGTGCCAGCTCGCAGCCACCTGTGCTTAGTACGCTGGCTTGCAGCCGCCTAATATCAAGCCTATCCCTTTTAACCAGGGTCACTCTGGGCATTTTTTTCTCAGGCTTTTTAAGAATGGTTTTCATAGCCATTTCGAAGGCTTCCACTTGTTCCTTTGTCTTTTTCTGCCTTTCTTTTCCTCATATTCCCTACCATAATAGACTGTCTGAGCCAGTTGTAACAGATTATTTAAAGAGTGATTTGGTCCATACGCCCATTTTAATAGCTTATGCAGATATCTGGAGCCAACTGACTGAGAAATCTATCTTTTAAGATAACTTTTTTTTCCCTATTCACTTTTGGGATCAATCTCAATGAATCTGTGAAGAGCGTCTCTCAGTCCATCTAGGAATTTACCAGGAGATTCCTTCTCCTGTTCTGTTTGCCAATTTATGATAGTTTAAAGGCTTACCACATGCCTGCCTGAGTGCTTCAAGAATACATCTGACAAAATTAGTCTGATCCCAGAATAATTGTAGCTGTGTTGTAGTCCTAGTCTGGTTCTGTAGATGGCACCTCCTGATTTCCAGTGGGAAAGACAGTTATCTCGTCCTCCCTCTTCGCTACTGAATCATTGCCAAACCATTCATCTCCATAAGCAACCGCTTTTCCCAAAACTCAAGTTTCTGAGTTGGGAGTCAGCGTTTGTTCCAAGATATACATCACATCCTTCCAAGTAAGGTCATAAAGCAGAGTAACACCTTTAATATCTCTGATATATTTTTCTGGGTCTTCTAAATAGTCTCCCAGATCCTCCTTGATTCTTTGTATTTCTTGATAAGAAAAAGGCTTATTCACTCTCAAAGACTGATTATTTCTCCCGGTGGGTGCTTCATGAAGAGGCAACAGCTTGTGTGGCTGTTCCACAATCTTTCTGGCTGCTCTGCACATATGACCTCAGGAATAGATTGGAGAAACCTGCTTTTCTTTATCTCTTTGTCTCCTGTCGTCCATCTCCTCTAGCAAAGTAGGAGGACAGGAAGGACCTGAAGGAATAACGTCCAAATCTATACCCTTAGGGCATAACTCTGGCATATTTCACAGAGAGAAAAAGAGCAACACATATGCTACTTTTACCCATTTCACTTGTTTTCTACAGAATCGGTCTAATTGTAAAACAGTATAATTCTTAAGAGACCCTACAACTGGCCACTGTTCGCCATCCTTCAATGGATATCGTGGCCATGCAGTATAGCATAGGAAGACCAGGTATGTCTTCTTTAAGTCCTGGGGATCAAATCTATCCCAGTTTTCAGGATACAACTCAAAGGAGTGAGGCTGGAATTGTTAGCACCCATCTGTAAGGGAGAAAATAAGTGACCAGCACCATCTTTCTACCAGAGGCATCCCTTCTTGCTCTAGATGGGGGTGTAGACAAATTTTACACCAAAACTTTTCTTTCCTGGTTGGACTTTATCAGTCCCTTACTGACATAGGTGACCTGCTCATCTCTCCTGGTTCTACAACTGAGATGGGGTGGAGATGAACCAGGGGTAGATCTGATGGCATCCCTGACTGATGTTCAGCTCCTCACCATTAAAACCTTGTTTGCCTCTGATGCCACCCAGGGTAGGATCAGAGTAAATTTCTGGAATGCCTCCCAGGCTAAACCGCTGGGGGAAATATTTGTCACCTGAGTGCATGTGCACGACCATGAGTATATTCCTGACCACAAGAAGACTGATACAAACATAAAACTGAGATTTTTTTTTTCCCAAGCGTTACCACACCAGTATAGGAGCCATCTAAGCATCTCCACACCAGTATAAGAGTCTCCTCTGGTCCACTAAGAGCCAGCGTTACCAAAGGAAAACCAAAACATTGCAGTTCCAATCTGAGTAACCTTTAACCTCAAAGATGCTCTTGTAGCTAAAGCTCCAACTAACTTCCGAACTTTCAGTTCCTAGCGAGGCTAGGCCCTTCCTGACTACCAATCCAAATTTGGGACCTAAGTCATAGTCCACTGTAACAGCATAGATCACAGGTCACTTGAAGGTCTATGGTACGATAGATTAGGTTCAGTTCAGTTCGGTTAAGTTCAGTCACTCAGTCGTGTCTGACTGCAACTCCATGAATCGCAGCATGCCAGGACTCCCTGTCCATCACCAACTCCTGGAGTTCACTCAAACTCATGTCCAGCAAGTTGGTGATGCCATCCAGGCACCTCATCCTCTGTCGTCCTCTTCTCTTTCTGCCCCCAGTCCTTCCCAGCATCAGAGTCTTTTCCAGTGAGTCAACCTTCTGCATGAGGTGGCCAAAATATTGGAGTTTCAGCTTTAGCATCAGTCCTTCCAAAGAACACCCAGGATTGACTGCTTAGATCTCCTTGCAGTCTAAGGGACTCTCAAGAGTCTTCTACAACACCACAGTTCAAAAATATCAATTATTTGGCACTCAGCTTTCCTCATAGTCCAACTCTCACATCCATACATGACCACAGGAAAAACCATAGTCTTGACTAGATGGACCTAAAAGAAATGTCTCTGCTTCTGAATATGCTATCTAGGTTGGTCATAAATTTCCTTCCAAGGAGTAAGTGCCTTTCAATTTCACGGCTGCAATCACCATCTGCAGTGATTTTCAAGCCCAAAAAATAAAGTCTGACACTGTTTCCCCATCTATTTCCCATGAAGTGATGGGACCAGATGCCAACATCTTAATTTGCTGAATGTTGAGCTTCAACCCAACTTTTTTACTCTCTTCTTTCACATTCATCAAGAGGCTTTTTAGTTCCTCTTCACTCTCTGCCATAAGGGTGATATCATCTGCATATCTAAGATTATTGATATTTCTCCCAGCAATCTTGATTCCAGCTTGTGCTTCTTCCAGCCCAGCGTTTGTCACGATGTACTCTGCATAGTAGTTAAATAAGCAGGGTGACAATTTATAGCCTTGAGGTACTACTTTTCCTATTTGGAATCAGTGGGTTGCTCCATGTCCAGTTCTAACTCTCATTTCCTGACCTGTATATAGTTTTCTCAAGAGACAGGTCAGGTGGTCTGGTATTTTTATCTCTTTCAGAATTTTCCACATTTTATTGTGATCCACACAGTCAAAGGCTTTGGCATAGTCAATAAAGCAGAAATAGAAGTCTTCTTCACCTCTTGGTTTTTTGACGATCCAGCAGATGTTAGCAATTCGATCTCTGGTTCCTCTGCCTTTTCAAAAAACAGCCTGAACGTCTGGAAGTTCATGGTTCATGTATTGCTGAAGTCTGGCTTGGAGAATTTTGAGCATTACCTTACTAGCATGTGAGATGAGTGCAATTGTGCAGTAGTTTGAGCATTCGTTGGCATTGCCTTTCTTTGGGATTGGAATGAAAACTGACCTTTTCCAGTCCTGTGGCCACTGCTGAGTTTTCCAAATTTGCTGGCATATTGAGTGCAGCACTTTCACAACATCATCTTTCTGGATTTGAAATAGCTCAACTGGAATGCCATCACCTACACTAATTTTGTTTGTAGTGATGCTTTCTAAGGCCCACTTGATTTCACATTCCAAGATATCTGGCTCTAGGTGAGTCATCACACCATCGTAATTATCTTGATCATGAAGATCTTTTTTGTACAGTTCTTCTGTGTATTTTTGCCACCTCTTCTTAATACCTTCTGCTTCTGTTTAGGTCCATACCATTTCTGTCCTTTATCGAGCCCATCTTTGCATGAAATGTTCCCTTGGTATCTCTAATTTTCTTGAAGAGATCTCTAGTGTTTCCCGTTCCGTGTTTTCCTCTATTTCTTTCCATTGATCTATTCCCTAATATACTTTAGTTTTATAAAAAGTGTATCAGGCAAATAAAATGAAATATGCTAATAGCAAAGTAGAATTTAGAAAGCAGAAATATTTCAAACAATATATTCCCTCAGATACCAAAAAGAAAAAAAAAATCTGGACATTACCAACAAAAACAAAGAGCAGACAAATAGAAAAACAAACAGGCCCTTTTATCTAGAAAAAATTTAACCTTTTATCAAGCAAATCCTGGGTAGAGGAAAAAGTATACTCTGAAATTACAGTCTTAAAAAGTCAATCAATCATGAAGAAATCAATACACATCATGGTATATGTGTACATGGTAGATTCAATTTATTATTAGACAAAATTCATATCACTATAAACGTTATCAGTAATACAGAAATTATGAAAACTAGCGAGTTGCTCTTACAGATCAGAAGATTAGATAAAAGAACACAAAGTAAATCTGCATGTGGAAATCAGAAGAAGATAATAATGTCAAAATATTATGAGACAAAGTCTAGGAAAAAAGATATAATTAATAAATCAACATTAAAAAGCTGATAGCCAATGTGTTCAAATAAAAAAGAAAAACTGCAAACAACATAAGAAATCCAATGGGGAAAGTAACAGCTGAAACACAGGTGACTTGAAAATTATGAGAAAAATATGTAGATCCTTGTGAAAATATGAAATCCATAATTTCCTAGCAAAATACAGCCTATCAACATTGGTCTCATGAGTTAGCCCACACGTTTCAAAAGGAAATAAAAGACACTGGGCTAGATGTTTAAAAAATAACCCCCACCTAAAAAATCAGTAGACATAGAAGTCTCCACAAGAAAATTCTGCCAGATAATAAAAGGTTACTTAGTCCAAATGTTGTACAAATTGTCCTAAGCATTAAATAGGTAAAGACATTTCCCAAGCCTTTGTAAAACAAATATAACATTTTACATAAAACTGTAAATCAACCTTCTCTTGAATAAATGATATAAAAATAATAGAATATCAGTGAAAAGAATAAACAAGTGGATCCATACAGTACAGGTGCATCTTCCAGTTTAGCCCAGAGAATGACACATAGAGGGTTACTGACAGTTGATATAACCAGCATCAATAGTATTCAACTGACATCATCTCTGTTAAGAGTCTGTTACAGGACATTTTTACTGAGGAAATAGGACAGTAAATAAGAAATTTACTGTTTTCTTCAAGAAATTCTCACAAATCATTTTGTCTAGTCAAATGGTTTGTTCATCTGGAAAAACTCTCATACTGAAACAACAGTTTGCACACATGGCCACAGCCACCTTACCAGACAAGTTTATTTTTAAACTTTTTCATAAAAATATTGTTATTTTTATCCAATTTCTATTAGGTTCCCATCTCAGAAGGCATATCTTAAAACTCATAAGCCTAGACACAAAAAATCTATAAATATCTTTCTTCAGCCTACTTCTGAGATGATATTTTCAAGTTAAGTTCTCCCTTGATGCAGTAAATTTAATGAATCCAGATTTCCTTTATCAATAGGTTTCTTTGCTAGCCTTCATGGAGCATTCAGTTGTCAATGCAATACCATTTCATGTTTTTAATATAATCATCACAGTAAAAGAACATATTTAATTTAAAGCTCTGAAAATCAACTAGTTACAAATCATCCTTCAGATAAATTTAAAAGTGAAACTCATAAGCTAAAATAAAAGATTTAGAAGTAAATTTTGCTTCATTTGAACCTGTTTGGGGCTTCCCAGTGGATGCAATAGTAAAGAATCTGTCTGCCAGTGCAGGAAATTCAAGAGACACAGTTCACTCCTTAGATTAGGAAGATTCCATGTAAAATGAAATGGCAACCCTCTCCAGTAGTCTTGCCTGGGAAATCCATGGATAGAGGGGGCTGGTAGGCTACAGTACAAGGGGTTGCAAAACAGGCAGACATGAAAGCACACACACATGTAAATGTATCATGTTCATACACATTCTTATTTTAATAGAACCAACCTTTTAACAGACAAAATTTGAATTTCAAAAGAAAGGTTTGTAAAAAGTTTGCCTTTCCTACTATTAGATTGGTGTAAATGTAATTATGGTTTCAGGCTGTGACTTTCAAATCACAACTAGGTTAAAATACGTCTTTATTAATCAAAATAGGAACCTTATATTCAGCATATTTTTGCCATTTGTTTATCCCTGTAGAATAGAAAAAAAAAAAAAAAA